>VWZX01010910.1:530896-610679 GCA_013399015.1 Galbula dea | reverse complement strand
GTGTGTGATGGATGTGTGTGACATGGATCTGTGTCCCCGACATAATGCATGGCTGTGGAGCTAGGTGTTGTAGGAAAATGCTTCTGTGAGAATGACAGAGTGTGCTTTGACTATGGCAGGGGTGTGTGTGAGACATACGTGCATGTCAGTGTGTGTTTAGGTGTCAGATGTAGAGTTGCATGAATTTACATTGGCTACAAATGAAACTGATTGCAAACGGTTCTGTGAGAGTCATGCTAATGAAACTTGATTCGATATTCCATCTTAGAGCCTTTCAACTCTTCTTTCTCAGTCTGACTAGAAGAAGAAATGTGAGATAAAAATGATGACACCTAAGCACTAAAGCTGCATCGATAGAAGGGATGTTGATAACCAAGGTACCTTACACAGCCCATTAATACAATCGTTGCAGCTAGGCTTTTAGTACATCACCTCCTGAATCCATTAGAATCAACATGAATCTTGACACTTTGATTAGGTGCAGCCTAAGGTTGGGCTGTACTTAAAAAAAAACAAAAAAAGAAAAAAAGAAAAGAAAAGCTTTGTGGTAGGGGCAGGCAGTAAGTGGAGAGAAGGATCATCTGCTGTATTAGGAAAGGGGCAGATGCTTTCTGTCTCAGAAACAGCTCCTAGGCCAAGTGAGCTGCAGAGATCTTCCTCAGAAGGGAGCTTTGCTTGTGTTGATGCACAGAGTGAGGTTGTAAGCCATGAGAAAAGAGAAGCAGACTGTCTGAGATAATCAGTGAGTAGATAATGAGTGCATGCATGTGTGTGCATGTGTATGTGTGTACACTGCCCTGGTGATCTTAAGGGAGCTGGTTGTTTTCATTTTATATCACACACCTATTAATCCTCAGCTAACAACAGCAAGGCCTCCTCCCAGCCTCCTAGCAACACTTTAAATTGTCATAGAGGCCAGCTCCCCTTCAGCCTTCCCCAATTTTCACTTCCTGAAGGTCTAACAGGAAAAAAATACACCAGTGGAGTGCGTGCACTTCCCTTCCTTTGAAAACACACACACACACACACACACACACACTATTGATCTTCCTGTCCATCAATAAAATCACAGGGATTGCTGTATTTCCTCAGCCATTTCTCCTTCCCTGCATTCAAGTCGGAATAAACAAGCTCCAAAGTCAGAGCATTGCATTCCCTGCAAGGCCAGACGCAGTCTGTCCTCTCCTGGCTCTTGGTCGACTCGTCTGCGTCTCTCTCTCTCAATCTCTCTAGTGAAGTGCTGGGAAGGGACCCAGCTCTTCAGCAGATCCACCAGAAGGTCCCCACGGCTGGGGCTGAAGGGCGAGGGGTGGCCGAGTGCCGGCGGGGCGGAAGCGGAGTTGTCCGCGCTGCTGAGTGGAACTGTCCGCGGTGCTGAGAGGAACTCTCAGCGGAGCCCCCTGTGATGATGAGCAACGCTTCTCGCGGAACTGTCCGCGGTGCTGAGGGGGACTGTTGCCCGCCCTGGGGCCCCGCTGCCACCCGCGACACGGCTCCGCCCTGGGAGCGTAGGGGCTCGGCATGATTCAGGGCTAGAGATGATGGTGAAAAGGAAGGGGGTACCTGGTGTTGGGTTTGCTTCTGTCCTGGGAGATGACCTCCCTCTTACATTTCAATAGAGACCTGTGAGAATAAAATTGTTTATTCTCACCAGGAGTGGGCATTGCAATCCAGCAGTAATTAAGGATTTGGACCTCTGTAGACACTCTAAATCAAACTTTTCTAGCCCATTGCTTATTTACACTATGTGCTGAGGTTAAATTCCAGAGAATTTGTGAAGAATAGTTCAACAGATGGCATTCAGCTGTACAATCTACTCTGGGGCACTTTATCAATTTTATTAAAAATAATAATTATTAATAGCTTTCTATTTCCTCTGGACGTTTTGCTTTCTTTCTCCTAAATTCCCCGAGCAGCTCAGATTCTGTAAAAGTTGTTAACTCTCTTAACAAAGAGAGTCAAATTCCTACTTTTTTTCCAAAGACATCCTGGGAAGAACTGAGCAAATCAAGGAGACTGAATGTCTTCAAAAAAAGATTAGAAATCTTAAAATGCTCAATGAATGTAACTGTTTAGGTAGAGATGGGATTTGGATGAGGTTGTCCTTATGTTGTCTAGTGTCTTCTTTAACTTCTGGTCCCCACTCCATTTGAATACATGATTTTAGCTACAATCATAGCCAATTGTATTGTGCTGGCTTTGGAACAGCATTTGCCGGATGGAGACAAGACACCTATGTCAGAGAGATTGGTGAGTTGTATTCCTTTATTTACTTGTTTTTCTTTCTGGTCTGATACAAGAAAGCAGTCAGCCAGCCAGTGTTGCGAGGGCTTGTACCTAGCTTGAAGATCCACATGTAAACAAACAAGCATTGACATGACAACCAGGAAAAATAAGTCAGTGACAACAAGTATAGCTCTAACCTCTCATTCCATTTTCAAAAGAATGCTTCATCACTCTAGCCAGCCCTGCCCAACTGCAGGAGGAGGGATGAATCTTACCTTATGATGAGAAGAGCAGCAGACTTAGGTTGTCTATAAACCTAGACAGGAAGAGACTTTGAAATGCTTACAATTATTTGTAGAATCAAATGAACTTCTGTGATATTTTCCCAGGAAGTGGTAGAACAGAGTAACCTTTTAGTTTAGTGTCTCTTTCAGCTGTCTTCCTGCTACAGCACATATCAGGGATCCTACAAAGCAAATTTGGGTTTAGAAGATTACTTTTCCTTTAAAAAAAAAAAAAAAGGAAACCACTTGCAGATGAAAATAGTTTACCCACAGGCTTTATGCTAATGAGCCCAATTACCTTATTTCAAAAGAAAATATAAGAATAGCTTCAAAATCTTTCTTCTATTTATCATCGCTGTAGGAAAAACAAGTAATATTTAATTTGATTTTTCTCCTGCTGTTAATGATCTGGAACATGTCTCATGCCTAAATGCATTAATCCTGGTGCATGTTCAAAGGATGAATAAATATGCATCCGTATGTGTTTTACATGTAGATATTAAACTATGCAAACAAAGATAATATTAGGCTTGTTGCCAAAAGCTAGAGCCTCTGAATGCTGGTTGCTTCAGGTTCCTCCATACCAGTGGGCAAGTCTCATAGTCTCATTCTTTAGAAAGAGGAAAAAAAATATGTGAGAGACCTAGAACGAGCTTCAGGGTCAGCCAGTTGATGCTGGCTGCCCACCTACACTGTATTCACCTAGTCTCTTTCTGTTTGAGTTATTGCTACTTACAAAGAGATGAGCAAAAAATCAAGAACGTACATGTGTGGTGATCTTCCTGCCATTAAACATGTCTTTGTACCTTTTGGTCTTGACCAGCAAGGCCAGTCTGGATTTGTGGCCAAAGCACAGATTTAGACCCAAGGTAATGATCACCTTCTTGGGTTACAAACAGATGGACTAGTGAAGGGAAAAAGTAGTTCTATGGATTTGCTGGCTTGGCAACACTTCGGTGAGATGTTATTTTAATCAGCAATAGGTATGGTTAGCATGTTGTTCCTATGTTCCTCTATACCCTTAGTTTATAGGGTCATCCTGGAGGCTTTTTATTGGTCTGTTTCCCCAAAGTGTTAATTCCATTTCACAGCACCCAGCACTGCAGACACTCCTTCAGTTCCTTACCAAATCATCCCAAAGGGAGGCACTGGCAGTGTAAGATAACTAGGAGTTAAACACACAATTTCCACCTTATTGGGTCTGCCTTGTAGATGAAGGTAGAACTAACCCCTGATTTTTGTCCCAAACATTGTTGTGCAGCATTGCCTTTGATCCAGCTATTTTGAAGCCATTTTAACTACAGTGCAATTATAACTCTAAAGTACAAAGGGATTTATCATGGAATAACACAAAGAATCTTTACAAGTCATGAAATGTTTTCTATTTTGGACTTATGCTGGAAAGACTAAGCATTGTGAATAGGAAAACCTCTATTTTTTTTGGTTTTCAAAGTGAAGCCTCTTTAGAAAGCTCCTGCCACTTCCACAAACTGCAAGTGGTTTCTTTGTAAATGTTGCAAATCTGTGCTAAAGCAGAGTGGGTGAACATTCCCATACACCTACAGGTTTGTTGAGCTGAACTATAAAGTCCATGCAGAACAGCAGGTGCTTTATTGCTGCCTTTGGCAGGAATGGAGTTGTCTCTTTTTTTTGGTTAAAGGTCTATGGCTATATCTTTCCTTCTTCTGGGTTCACTGAAATCTCCAAACTGGAATGAGGGCTCGTCTTGGAAGAGTTAAACAGATCTTAGGGATACGAGATACACATCACAACCTTTTCATGACTAGGAGATGTAGGCAGAGTTGGTGAGGGAAACCCAAATCTGCCTAGATACTTTGTGCTACAGATACAAAGACAAAAGTCTTTAAGCTTGGCTGTTGTTTAAAGCTGAGAAAAAAGAGGGGGGAGGATTCCATGCAAACATTTCATGATTTTTCTCTTTGCATCAAATTTTTCTTCTATGTATCTCCCCAGAGACACAAGATACTAACCTGCAATGCAATCTCACTTGGCTCATGTGCTGTTTTCTGTGCTCATGTTACTTGTCAAGCAGGGTTAATTAAGCACATGGGAAGAGCACATGATGTCCCAGTATATGCAATGTTTCAAGAATTAGAATGGTTGAGTTATGAGTAATCTTTCTCTGTCCATTTTCTGTATGTAGTTTGTAGCACAGAAAAACATTGTTTGGCTAGATGATGGAAATTCTGTTCAAAACCAGAGGTCTGAAAAAACCCCCAGTCTTGTGATCAAAGCTTTTAGTGGTGAACTGGACCCTTGGCTTCAAGTCCTTGTTCCTCAGAAATAAGAAATAAGCTCATCCTTCCCTGAGCAGCAGAATGACCCACCCCCTAGGCTCTTGCCTGCTCTGAGCTGGGTGTCTCACGTGCTTTGGCTGCTGGAAATGTTTACTTCACGTCAGTAATTATCCACTGGAACAGAGATGCTACAATCTTGCTACTGTCCATCTCAGCTGAGTGCCTTAGCCACTAGGTTGTAGTCAATCTTTCTCTGTCCCAATAAATATTGCATTGTTTGTACGCACTGGAGTGATGCCAATTGAAAAGATGCTGAGGGAGTTATATTGAGTGGCCCAGAGCCTGGTGGTGAAAGCGCCAAATGTGGGAATGTGAGCTTCAGATCCAAGCCCTGAATGGCCTTGTTGGTGGATGCCTCACCCATAATGCTCTTGGCTGTCCAGGCTGAGGCATGTTCATTCTGTCTCTATCTCCTTCCTCATTTCTCAGATTTTCATGAGAAGCTTCTGTAGACCACAGATTTTTCCCAGCCTGACAGAGATATCAGAAGTTGCCAGACAGAAAATCTATTTTCTGCCTTGCTCTGGGGCACACCTTGTTTGAAGGCACCAGTGTGTCTGTAGGACGTTCATGTTCATGCCCCTGTAGAGCTCCGAGCCTTTGGCTCCCCTTGATGGTTTTGATGGGGGGGCAGAATACAACTTTTCTCAGATATTCAGCATGACAGCTCCTGCACTTAACTAATGGATTTAATGCTTTATGCCATCCACAGGCACTTCATGCAGTCATATGTGAGCTGCTCATGTTAACCTTTGCATGAACAAAGCCTTATGCACCCAACCCTATCAAGGTTGTCACATCCAAAGGCCAAGGAAAGACACTAGGGCATGGATTAGGAATAGTGGTGACTTTCCAGTCTCAGAAGTTGTTTCTGATCTGAAACATATTGATTAAATTTGTGTTTGGCCCAGTCTCAAGCTCTGCTGTGTCCACAGCAAGCAACCTGCTGGCACAGCTCTGGCTGCTGCTCAAATTCTCCACCCTCCTTCCAAACACGCAGACAGACAGATACTCATTATCACCTGCTCTCCCACTCTTGAACTCAGGCAGCAGAACAGCCTCCGTGTGAAGGGGCTGCAGGATGCCCTGACAGGAGGGACTCTGAGCTGACAACAGTGCCTTTTCAGTGTTGCACAGGGCATGTCACCCACGTCCTTGCCCTCCAGCTCCTTGCATTCCACACAGTCATGTATATCCTTTTATTTTCTATCAGCAGTCCCCACTATTTAATGGGGAATAAACTTTATTTTTCATCCCATTGTTACTGCCCTGAATACTAGACTAAATTGATGTAAATTTTGATGGGCTTCAGAAAAGACCCTCTTGCCTGAAAGAGGGGAGTCCTGCCCCTTTACTTGGCACTGGTGAGGACACACCTCCAATACTGTGTTCATTCTGTCACTACAAGAATCAGTCTGTCACTATAAGAAAGACAATGAGGTGCTGGACTGTGTCCAAAGAAGGGCAACAAAGCTGGTGAAGGGTCTAGAGCACTAGTCTTGTGAGGAGCAGCTGAGGGAACTGGGGTTGTTTAGTCTGAGGACTAGGAGGCTCAGGGGAGACCTTATCCCTTTCTACAACTCCCTGAAAAGAGGCTGGATCCAGGTGGGGGTCAGTTTCTTCTCCCAGGTTACTAGCAATAGGACAAGAAGAAATGACCTCAGGTTGCAGCAAGGGAGGTTTACATTGGATATTAGGAGAAATTTCTTCCCTGAAAGAGTGGTTAGGCATTGGCTGAGGCTGCCCAGGGCAGTGGTGGAGTCACCATCCCTGGAAGTGTTGTAAAAACATGTAGATGTGGCACTTAGTGACATGGTGTGGTGGCATGGTGGTGATAGCTTGATGGTTGAACTTAATGATCTTGGAGGTCTCTTCCAACCTTAATGATTCTATGATTCAATCCCCTCCTATTTCCCCAGCTACTCACTGCCAACCCTGTAGATGACAGTTTTTCTTTCTAATATATACCCAAACCCATCTGTGAGCCTTTCTGCTTCCCTAGAAGCAGACAAGAACTTCTTTGACCCACTTCTTAAGAGCTCTGTGTAGTCTTAGCTTTGAGAAAAGCATGTTCTAGCAAACCCTTGAGTACCTGAAGCCTGGCCCTTTAAAGCTGGGAGCTGTAAACACAATGCACCTGACCTAGATTAGGCAAAAGACTGATGGCAGAGTAGATGTAAGGCTTCCAGGAAGTGAGGGGGAGTGTAAGTGGGTAAAGGTATGGAATTTTTTTTGGTGTGTGTTAGAATAGCTATTTTTTTGGAGATATGCTAGTAGTTGTGGGATGGAATGATAGGAGGGGCTAGAGGCCTTTGTTTGGAAAGACTTTTGAATGCTTGTTGTAGTAGTAGGTGCTGTGGGGCTGAAGAGCAGGTGGACCAGACTGCTAGAGTGTTCATCTGTGTGTAAAGGAAAACAGAGGAATGGTAAGGTAACTTCTGAAGTTGCACATGATGACTTCTGATCTCCTCTTCCTTCTTCCCTGTTTTCTGTACTGGGTTGGAATCCTGGGATACCTCTAGCTCTTGCTGTGAAGAAACTGCTGGAAGAAGACTCTTACTGTAGCATTTTTCTTGAAGGTCATAGAAGGTCTGATGGCTTTGCCTTGTTCTTGTTTCTCTGTGTGTAAATAGCACTGAGATGAAGTAGCTGGAGTTTCTCAGTCTGTCAGTGATAGTTTGTGTATCCTCTGAGCAATGCCAGCAAGGCTCTGTGGAGGAACAGAGGGCCTGAAGGTGCTGCTGTTTGTGGAAACTGGTCCTTGGCTGGAGAAGCTAGTTTGGGGTTTGTTTTTTCCTCCCTTCTATTTCAGCCAGAGGCCTACAGTGTGAACTCAGCAGTTCCCTGCTCTGTTTTGCTGCTTAGCCAGTCAGTGTGAGTGAGATCTACAGGTGACCGGTCATCTTGCCTGGTTGTAGGGGGATGGGAGGTGGAGTTGCTGGAGTTGTGAGGTTAGGAAAGCTGGAGTGGGATAGAGATGATATAGGGTGAAAGGTGAAGTATATGGAGGAGCTGGGATCACTGAGGTGTCTAAGGATGTGGGGTGCTGCTTTGCAGGAAACAAAACTTTATTTTAGCCACTGGTAGAGAAGCCTGTCTGGAAGTGTCATTTCCAATAGGTTGGAGGCATCTTCAAGGCTTTGTGGTTGACTTGCTGGGTTAGGTACATGGTGACAAGCTAAGCATGTAAGCCTCTTTGGGAGGAGTCTGCTATTGTATTGTTTTCCAGGTGTGAAAAAACTGTACCAAGTACTGTGCCTAAGGCATGGGTCTGTGTGCTAGTGCTGGGTCAGGGCTGGGCATGAGTTTGCATGCTTGCAAGGTAAGTTCTTATATCAAAAGGTTTCTTTTTCTTTGTTCTGTGACTCCAAGACTTAACATTCATGTTCTTTCTGTATAAGAGAACTAAAATCACCCTTTGTCATTAGTAGAATTGCAAAATGTAAACAATTATGCATCAAGCAGGAGCTCAACTCTTTGGCTTTGTTGGCCAGAAATGCTGAAGCCACTGGAACAAAGATTTCTAATTTCTTAATTTGGGAGTCTGCTTCCTTTTGGTTAGGGCTTCTTCACTTCCATTGACTTCAGCTGAAATCAGGGATCTGAGGCACATTTGGAAATTGGTTACAGGTGCCAAAGCTAATTAACATGTTCTTGAATTGGGTGCCATTGTTTTCACCCTTTGCTTTGTTCCCATTTCTTGCCCAGATCTTGCTTCCAAGTGTGGATGCTTCCATTTGGCATTGAATTTGTGTCAAAATTTTTATCAATAAAGTACAATACTGAGGGATCTGCTGCTATAAAGGGGAAAAAAGGAATGGTTTAGTGGAAATGTGCAGGCTGAGCTTGAGAATAGATCTGGTGAGCTAGTAAAACTGTGATTCCATGGTATGCTTAGTTTGCACCACAGGCCCGACACAGATCTCTCTGTTGCTGTTCATGAAGAGAGAGGATTTGTCCCTGAATCAGATACACAGTGGAAGGAAAACAAAAGAGGCTGCAGCTGTGGGAACTGAAAAAATGGAGGAGAAAGAGTGAAAGAACTGATGGAATAAGTGATAAATAAGTAATTTCCTGCCAGTGTTTGCAAGCTTGCTGTGTTGAACTTTTTTCCCCCCAAGATATCCTGTTGTTTCAGTTCTCTGGCTGAATTGTAAAGCACATGTTTTCTTCCATGTCAGTAACTACAGCAATATGTGATCTCAAGTTTAAATGCACCCTTTGAGCAAAATTTCAGTATTAAATTTCCCTCCAGAATATTGAGTAAAGGTGGAAAGTGTGGGGTGAAATTGTTAGAATAGAGGCAAATAGTTTCTGGTGTGGAAAAAACAACCCAAACCCCAAATTCACCTTCAGAGAAATAATAATAATGAGATTCTTCTATGTGCTTAGTTCCAGCAAACTTAAACCTTTTAGGTTCAGAGCTGAGAAGGAGGTCAAGCTGGTGAACATAGTTGTTTGTATGACTCCTGCTGCCACTGCAGAAGCATCTCCTAACACCTTCCATTCTGATTCTCTTCCAGGATGACACTGAGCCCTACTTTATTGGAATATTTTGTTTTGAAGCTGGTATAAAGATCATTGCTCTGGGGTTTGTTTTTCACAAAGGCTCTTACCTCCGGAATGGTTGGAATGTGATGGATTTTGTTGTGGTCCTCACAGGGTAAGTGACCATCTCTTGTCCTAAGTTTAAGGTGGAGTCTCGTGTTGATTTGTGTTTAACTGAGAGGTGTGAGTGATTTTACTGAAACAGTACTAAAGCCCTGCATTTCTGACCTTACTCTCTTTAAATAACAGCAATTGTGCTGAATAAGTCACTTTCAAAGTGTTGTTTGAACCAACTAAACGAGGATTTGAGGATATTTATTTGTCTACATGTTGGCATGTATCTTATCCAGATGCCTACTAATGTTTCTTGGACTGTGCAGGTACTAATTGCCACTAGCTGCTTGAACCTGATTTGAGTCAGTCTATCTTCTGACACTACAGAATGACTTGAAAAGTCAGCATGGAGTGAGCTAGCAAACTAAATGCATCTTATTTTTTAAGTTGTTATAACTGTGAAATCAGTGAAGCCTCTGCAGGAATGAATTTGGTCTGCTAGAAAATAACTTTGCTGAAAATAATTCAAAGAGGGAGCACATCTTATAAGGGAAAAGCCTTACCTGTATTTTGTACCCTGGTTTGAGATGGTATCAGTAATTGCTGTCTTGGAAACACTCACAATATGTTTGTTACATGTTGCAACAGCTTCTGTATTTATATAAATGTGTCTGATGCTAGTGGATAATGAAAACAAATGTTAGGTAACACGGGTTACAAATTGTGCTTTAAAGCTCCAAAGGAAGTGTTCTAAAGGTCTATGCGAGCTCCTGATCTCGTAGCCTTCATCTGGGAAGGATTTCAGTGAGTGTTTCCCCCAGAAGACTGCAGTCTGGTTCTCCTTATTAATATTCACTCATTTCTTATGCCTTGTGTGTGACAAACATGTATTCTTTAGGCTGGTTAGTGGTGTGGAGTACGATGCTGTTAGGGAAGTGCTTGCGTACATCTACAAATGTATTCATTAGCTACATTATCACTGTAATTCTATTTGCATTTGGTGTACCATGTGATACAGCAATTGAGAGGCCAAAGGGAATTCTTTATGTATTGAGAGGAGGAAAATAAATATGCAGGGCTTGATTCTCCTGCTGCTAGGGTTGGGTGTTTAATCAATAGAAACTTCAGTGGAGCCACAAGGAGAATTGCATTTACATACCTGGCAGCATGGGGGGGTTCCAGGATGAAAAGAGAATTAGCACTGATGCTACAATTACTTGCATGGATGGTGTGTTCCCATTCCTAGTTAGCATGAAGGCCTCTTGTGTGCTTCTAAATAAATAAATAAATCAAAACTCAAGGCCCTGATTCTGGAAAGGACTGTGCCATGTGGTTTAATTTATCCTTCAGCAAAGCAGTCAAGTACACACTGGAATTCAGCTGACTCCAGTGGTTCTGTACTTGGTTAAGGCTGTATGTAAAAGCTTTTCTGAGTTACAGCCACAATGTCATGTGTGGAGGCATGGGTTAGGTTTGGCTATTTGCATGAACACAAGCTGGGAATCAGAACAGATATCTATTTGTTGAGAACTGCCTAGCTGTGAGTTGTTCAGGGTTTTGCAGCAGGAGCTGAACTATTGTGTGTGTGTGTGGTGCTCAAGGAATCACAACCCATGTGTGATGCTACAGGTGTGACACCAGCATCTTGCTGGTGCTGCTTTTATTTGTGAGGGCTGTTTGCAAGCACTCTTTGATCTCTGAGCATAATTGTGGACCATCACCTTGATTAGACAGCTGTAATTAGGAACCCTGTTGCCCTCTGCAAATGCACTTCATCCTTTGAAGCCTGTTAATGTCAAAGATGCTGGTTTCCAATGGTGACACTAGCTGGGCTGTACTGAAACTGGCTTCTATGTGGACTTCCCACCAGGCAGGTGATGCAGGGAAGACAAAGTGCAAACTGATCAACAGTATGTCCTAAAGTCATGTCCACTGAGGGAATCCATACCTCTCATCCTGTAACTTCTGGGCTGGATTTAGCAAGGTGCTTGAGCTTGTGCCAAGATATTTTGATGCCTGGAGGAGGGCCCTGCTGAAAATAACAGGGTACTCCTATGCTTGGTTAGATAAATGTTTTCCTCAATCTGGGGCTGTAATGTGGCTCCACCCCAGTAATGAGGTGGAGGGACCTACAGTAGAGAAGCAATGTAGGAAGATCTGCAGCTTCACACAGGGGATTGAAAATTAGTGTTTTGTCTGTAGCCTGTTGTGTTTTGCTCTGAATTAGACTCTCTGAACTTCCTAGATTCTTATTCTGTTCTTAGTTCACTCCTGTGTTTTTGCCATGGGTCTGTGCTAGAAAGCAGGAACTCCTTTTCCTTGGGTTTCCTTCTCTGGCCAGACACCCTTTGATCTGCCTATTGTCTGTCCTAGCTTGGCCAACAAAAGGAATTCTGACCAAGGCCATTTATTGGAGACAGGCAACCCCCTGGCACTTCTGCATTGAGAGTTTAAGGGCAGGTTGCTGAAGAAGATCATGTTCCACTGACAAATGTGGCTGTTTGGGGAGGGATGTGAGGTGCTGACATGAGTGGGACCTTAATTTTCATATATGTGGAAGGTAGCTTCAGATCTGCATGTTTCAGAAAAGGATCAAGCATGTTCTGTAATGTATTAGGGAATAATAAAAAGGAGAGTGCTGAACTCCTTAATGTGTTCTTATAAATATAGATAGGTAGGACATCAGTTTTTGAAATACCACTTTACTACTCTATCAAAAGCTTTCCTTTGCCATATGTGCAAGATTTCTACTTGAAAATGTTGCTTCGTGTTTCCCAGGCAGTGATGAGTATTCAGTTTCTAAGCTCAGCTTCACATTGATCTTCAACATGATGGAGGGCTTTTGATTTCTCCTTTCACATGTAAGCATGAAAGATCATGACAACACATTTCATGACACCACAGGCAGAGCTGTGTACCTGCTAATCCTGCTGAGTGCATGTTTTCCTTAAGGTAAATGGTGAATGTCAGAAAATCTGATCTCATTTTCAGCTTTTAGCTAAAACCCATGAAAGCAGAGAGCTGCTTTGCTCTTGTTAGCTGTTTCCATAGGAAGAAGGCCAGCCAGTGTCTGGGTGTGTTTTGGAGGAGGCTGTGGGGGAAGGATCTGCATTTATTGAACTCACCCTTCTGTAAATACTACAGTGATCATGCTGTCACCCTTTCCACCTGTTTTTTTTTCTAACCCCTTTTTCTGTTACTCAGTGCCTGCACACTAGCATTGTTGGTAAATATAGATATTTTTGTAAAATTTACCTGCAATGATAGACATTGTTTATCAAAATCAGACAGTAGAACTTGTTCATCAGAAAACAAGCCAGGGCTGTCTTATATGCAGCCAGGATCAATATCCTATTGAGCTGAACTGGAGACTAACAGATAGTGGCCCAAAATGCCTTGGTTTGTTGTTCCAGAAAACACTCCTTCAGTTTTTTCCCAGTAATGCTTTCTTATTTACTTCCAAGAAACATCCTGATTTGCTGTTAATAAAGGCCTGGAAAAATAATAGATTGTTGCTGCTTGAAAGGTGTTGTTTCCTCTGCAGTTTTTCTGTTATTTCTTGTAACCTCCTCTAGCTGTAGATCGAGGAAAGTCGCTCTGCTGTGATGTGCCTGTCACTGTTGTGGAGAGAGACATATATATTTTATAGCTCCTGCTCACTTTATTTCCACATTTTTATGGGATTGCATTTGCTCCAGTGATGACATCACCCATTAGCAGCTCTAAATCACATAAAAATGCAATTTCTCAGCTGGCCTGTGACTATATGATTTTAATGCACTCCTGCCAAGGTAGGAGCAAAAGGGCTTTTTACTCTACTGCTGCTACCTGTTTTGGGGTGGGAACCCCCAAAATCCCCAGTCTTGGCAACAAAATCCTCCCTACACCTAAACCTTTCAGATGACAGCACATGGAGTTGTGAGCCTGGATCAGAACCTCAAGAGTTCAGACCTGTTTATGTTGGAGTTTGTAGGAAGAAGAGTTCTGCTGATGTCCTGGGCATTAAATACAACAGCCTTAACAACTGCTTTACTGGGTTAAACTGCAAACATCCTCTCTGTCTGGAGCTGGTATAGTGGAGTGGCTGCTAAAGGGAAGAATGGAGAACAAGGCATGGATAAAATGATCCTGATCCCCAAAATTCAGATGTCTAGGGACTTTTTGAGAGGGGGAAAAAATATGTATCTGATGGCTTTTAGACTGCATGGACCAATGGAACTGTCCTCCTTGTTTGTGTTTTGAAGCCTGTTTATACTTCTGGCTTCACCAGGATGGGTGTCATAGTTTAATTGTATACCACAAGACTAGGTGCTGTTTATCCCTTTTTTATCACTAGCTACCTGAGATTTCCATTGCTGCCTTCTAGATTTTGTGTTGTAAGATCTGGAGAACAATCACCGCTTTTTCTGCATGCTTACAGTTTTTTATGAATCTCCAGCACTTCCCCAGTCAGAGATTTATGCTGCTCAACCTCCCTTAACTTGAGAGCTTTTCTATGCACCACTGACCCATGCTGCTGCTCTGGTCCTTTCCTAGTTCTCTCATATCCTCTTGGAGGCAGTGATCACAACCTGGTATAAATAAGTGGAGCACTTGAAAAGATCATGCTCTGTCCATTATAAGCAGAGTTAATTTTTTTTTTTGTTGGCTTTCCACCAGCCTGGATTAAACACTCTTCAAGAGTCCTGGGAGCTTCTTGAGCCAGTTGGATCAGCTGCCTGGATCTCTGGGTGGGACTGGCAGAGACAGCCTGTGTCAGGCCTGGAGCTGCCAAATGATGTGCCCAAAGTCTCTGTGCTGTTGCTGATATCTCAGGCTGTTGGGAACAAATGACAAAAACTAGAATTATCTTGATTGTCTGGATGACTGAGAAATATGCTCCTGGGGATGCTAATAATTTGGAAGGTAACTCAGTAGCATAATAAAGGCCTGTTCATCCTTAATGTTAGTTACCAGGATCATCTTAGTATGTGGGCAGTCTGAGATGCTATTCCTGGTACAGTGTATGAGGAGCAGCAGCAGCCTTGGTTGCAGTGATGACTGTCAAAGGGAGAGGCATAGGAGCCATCCAGCCTGGTTTGTGCAGCAAGCTATAGACCTCTGGTCTTTTGATTCAAGCTGGATGTGCCCCCTAGACATGTGGGGAGAAATGTGACCATGGAAGTATTTGAGAAGTGAATGTCTGATAGAGGGCTGAGATTCTTAGAGCTGCCAGATACACATAGATAACCATATTCTCTAGCATTGTTTTCTCTATAGGCATGTTCTTGGCCATTCAAAACCCCTTAGAGTAGGATGCCTGAATTATGGGCTTCTGTGTGACTAGCTCTTGTGTTCTCCCCAAAACACCTCAATCCTGCCACCTGTAAATAGCCATAGAACTCTATTTGAAAAGCAAAATTAAAGTGAGTTAACCCCTTTGGCTGCCCTGCCAGCATCACTCCAGAGTGTGCTCAACGTTTTGTTCATAAGCTTTTCACCTGGACACTTGGGGAATGAAGGGGCTAGGAGCAGGGATATGCAGATTTCTCCCTGCTTTTCCAACATTTTGGCACCTCTATGCTAGAAGGCAAATCTGAGTGGCAACAGGAGTTGGGAATATGGATACTTTGGGGGACAAGCTTCATCTTGATTAGTCATAAGGAAAAGGAGTAAGCCTCTCTGCATGGTTACAGAGTATGGGTGGTGGTGGACTAAGGCTGATTGCTGTTAGCATTGTGCATGAGTCATGCTAAGTGCAAAGCCTCTTCAGATTTTAATGGAGCTGATCCTTGTTTTCAATTTCTTTTATGCTGCAGTGATGGATAGATACTTGCTGGCTCAGAAAACCAAACTGTACCTTCCGAAATGAAATCGGATTAAATATTGGCCAAGGCTGAGAGAATTTACCTGTTCTTCTGAAGGCAAGGTGTTACCTGGTGATCTGGCTGGTGTATGGGGCAGGATGGCAAGTTAACCATAGTTTTTTGTTTTTTTTTTTTTCTGAAGCAGAGAAAATGAGTGATTAGTACCTGGAAGGGAAAGAGGGTGCATGAGGCCTTGGTTTGAACAGTCATATACAGTTTGGAGTTCTCTTTTCTGTCCCTTGGTAATCTTGGCTCCTGGGAAGCTGAAGAAACAGTTCCCATCAAAGAAGATGCTGAAGGAGGAGGAAGGATTTTGTGGGCTCTAAATCCATCTTGGCAAATGTCCTGTTTCCTTCTAAGCTTTACTACAGCCAGTTTTGCCCAGTTGGGGCAGCAGCTTCCTCGGGGCTGGAGCTTGCTTTCCCTTTGGCCTTGTTTCACCTAGCAAAGGGGGTCCCAGGCCATGCTGAACCTGCTGGAGTGCTAATTAGTTCTCATGCTTCTTTTCTGTTACTTTTAGTGGCTTTTGTTCATTGCTTTTGGTGGGGGTGGGCAGACATAGGTTGAGTTAAGCAGGTGGGTGTGTAATTGTGTGGCTGGCTGCTAAATTAGAAAGGAGACTTCCCTGAGCAGAGGAGGACTCGGGGCTGTGCTTAGAGGAAGGCTACAGATGGTCACAGACCCTCAGAGGACCCACAGGTGGGGGTGGCCCTTCCCTGGCAGGAGTTACACTTGAAGCATGGCTCTGCTCTGGTTGTGGCAGATCGAATGTTTCAGGTCAGGCTACTTCTCCAGGGCAAAGAGCTAATGAGATTGACGTGCTTCTCCCTTCCTTCATTAGAAGTGACTGTAAGGTATTGAATACCTGGTGTGTGAACTGATAAATGATGGCACCACACAAAGAAGGCAGACAGTTGAGGCATGGACAAACAGATTTTCTCCAAAGGAGGGTGGGGAGTGCATTTCTTCAGATTTCCATCTTGGGTGGCTTTCAGCATTTTGTGCCTGTCTATGCTTCTTTGTTCACAGAAAGGAGAGTNCTCTCTGCTGTGAGACCAGGCTGAGAGAGTTGGGGTTGTTCAGCCTGGAGAAGAGAAGGCTCCAGGGAGACCTGAATGCAGCCTTGCAGTACTTAAAGGACATGTAAGAAAACTGGGGAGAGACTGTTCACCAGGGCCTGTTGTGACAGGACAGGGGGTGATGGTTTGAAACTGAAAGAGGGAGACTTAGACTAGATAGAAGGAAGAAATGTTTTACACAGAGGGTGGTGAAACACTGTCCCGGGTTGCCCAGAGACGTTGGTAGATGCCCCACCCCTGGCACCATTCTAGGTGAGGTTGTCTGGAGCTCTGAGAAAGCTGATGTAGTTACAGGGGTCTCTTGCAGGGGAGCTGGACTGGGTGACCTTGAAAGGTCCCTTCCAACTCCAACCTATCTTTGATTCTATATCTGATCCTGCCCTAGCAACCATGTAGTGTGGACATCTGCTTGACTGCTTGATCTTCTCTGGAGGTGGAAAGCAACCTTCACAGCATCTGCAGACTTACCTGCTGTTGTAACTAAGCACAAATAGTAGGAATTCAAAACCAAAACAAGAAGTAACATTGCCCCTATGAAGTGCTCTACTGTTCATTGTCTTAATGCTTCCCAGTTTAAAAAGAAAAACTCAAAGCCTAACCCCCCAGGTCTTCTGTGAGGTGTTGAGTGCTGCCTCATTATTAGATGAGGAGGAGTGTGCAGGATTTAGCAGGCTCCTGTTGCTCAGATGTTGCTTCTGCTGCTGTGTCCTAGTTCCCAAGTGGCCACCTTTGGATGGCAAAGTGCCTGCTCATCTGAGATAAGAACTTGGCTCTGATTCTTGAAAAGAATGAGGATTTAGAAAAATCAGCTTACTTTTAATTGTAATCTAATGTTGAGTGCTAGGAGCAACAGAATGACATTTCATAGAATCCTAGAATGGCTCAGGTTGGAAGGGACCTTAAAGATCATCTAGCTCCAACCTCCCTGCCGTGGACAAGGATGCCACACACTAGACCAGGTTGCCCAGGGCAATATCCAGCCTGGCCTTGAACACTGCCAGGGATGGGGCATCCATTTGCACATGCATTCTTGGAGCCACAACTTACCCCAAAGGTTTTGGGTACTTTGGGACTGTTGCCTTCCTCAAGGCTGTCTGAAATATGAGGGAAAGTTAGCAGAGGTGGAGAATTAATCTTCTATTTTGTTCTTGCTGAATCACTAACAAGATGAGTGAGACATCCTTGACCAGGGCAAGGTTTCAGCCCTGGGAGCTGGAATCAGGAAGATGAGTGGTTCCAGGTCTCTGTATAGGTAACCAAAGCTCTAGGGTCAGCACCTGGCATTTGGGTACCTGGAGATGCTTTTTTGACACCAAGGTTAGGCTCTTTCAGCTATCTTGAATCTTCTCTGTGCTGAAGGATCTGACTGAATTGGAAGGAAGGAATCCTGTGTGTGAGTTCAGTCATCAGTGGCTGCAGGAGGGATGGGGCAGAGTGTACATTGCATGGAGTCTGGGCTGTGTGGGAAGGCCACTTCTGTGACATGGGGAAGCTGGGCAGCTTAGGCAGAGAAAGGTCCTGTTTCCTATGTGTGACATGTGTCAAACCTGTAGTGTGAGCCAGAAGGGTTTGGAAAGTTGCCTGATCCTCACAAAGGAGCGTGGCCACCTAAATAGTGCTCTTCAAATCTTTCCTTCCTGGCATGGTCAGCATGAGCTCAATCAATGACTGACAATAAATATAAGGCTTTGTGTCTCTTCTCTCCTTCCTTTTCCTGTATGCTGGTGGTCAGAAAAGTCACCTTTATTTTTTGAATGATTAATGAAATAAACTTCTCTGCTCAGTGATCTCAGGTTGGAATATTGAGGGAAACAGTCAAGTTTTTCTGGTGAATATTCTTTTTCTGTCAGTGCTGGAGAAGATGTCTTGGTTTCAAGAGCTGGCTACAGGGGAGTGTGTGTATGTGTAGGTGGTTCTTGTGATCAGCTTATGTAGACTTTTAAAAGCATCCCTTTGGAGCAAGTAGTTCAGGTCACTCTTGAGTTAGACCCCAGATCTTAGCCAGTGATGGGTTTAGCTGTTGGCTTAGTTCAAGTCAATTTGTGTTGGGCTGTGTAAGATTCAAGCAAGGAAAAGATCAGCAGTAGAGATGGGAGTGGTTCTGTGCTTCACTGGGGATAGAAATTGTGCTCGGGGCTCTCAAAAGAGGAGGCAGTGTCACACCTCTGCCATAACTGTTTGCAGATGCTGTGAAGGTTGTTGTTCCTTATGGATGTTTCTGGAGAGAGGCTAAAGATGACTCCCTTCTCCTCCTTAAATATGTGAAGATTCCCTACAAAGGTCTGCAAATCAGGAAGCACCCAGTGTCAGACTAGGAGTTTAGGAGCATGTTGATGGTTCCATTCAGTCAGGAAGACTGAAAGACTGAACTGTCTGTTGGCTTAGCTCCCCATCTCAAATATCCTGAACCACCATCCTTGAATGAAGTTTGGGCATGGGAGCTTAGAAGGAAGTCTGTGAAAAAGATTAAAGGGTTGAAAAAATGTTTATTTAAGGAGAAATGAAAAGGCTGAGAGAGTTAAAATTAAGAGGAAAGTCTCATAAGGGTGAGATAGGGAAACATGACTTCCTCTCTTTTTTTTATCTATCTATTTTGGCAGGGTTCAAAAAGCATCAGTCAAGAAATTGCAGTTTTAGAACTTCTTTGCTAATGGAAATGCAATTAACTCATGGAACTCATCACGAGAACTTGCTTCAACTGAAATGGTCTGGTTTGGGTCTTGAGACCAAAGGAGCTTAGAGATCACCTACAGATTCCCCAGAGAGGAAATGGATTTCTGAAGGAGGATGATTAGGCTCTTTCCTTGGTGCTCCCTAAAATAAGTTAGGTGGAAACAACGAACAGACTGTTTCATAATTGGCCTTTTCTTTATCTTGTAATTTCTTCTGAATCATGCTGGAGACATGACTCCAGAGCAGCAATCCAGTCTGTTACAGTATGACCTGTGAAATACAGCACTGTCAAGGCTAAACTTGGTCTTTTTAGACATGAAACAGTATCAATAGGAGTAGACATATTCCATCACTTAGTGTCTGATTTAAAGATCAATTGTCTTTTTGCAAGCTGTGCCACAGCTTAGAGAGAAACTTCAATGCTCCAGTGCTGTGTTAAGTGTGCCCTCAAAAACCTGCAAGCCTAAGCTCCAAGGGAAGAGCTGTTTGAAAATTGTGACTCATGGAAAAGGGATCCAAGGTGGTTTCTAATGATGTAGATACACTTTGCTAAAGGTGTTCTGGTTTTGTAGGGAAGAGAGGCTTAACACCATCAGGCCAGGTGCTGCAGAAATGTTACTGCTCTCCTTTCATGGTGGAACATCACCTTGACTTTACTTTGGTAAGAGAGGAGGCTGCTCAGCTGTGGTCCCCAATCCTTGCAGGATTTGGAGCATTCAAGAAGTTTCTGGCAGGTGACATTATGTTGTCAGAAGCTGGCCCTGTCCTGAATGAGGCCTCAGTCAGACCTGAAAGCATATCTGACTGCCAGAAGTCAGGAACCAAAGTTCTCATGTTGGGTAAGAGTGTTTACAAACCTCCTTCCCAATGGCAAAGTCAAACCTCTGCTGTATTCCTGGTCTCTGGTGTTGGGTGAAGGGTGGTAGCCAAAAGCTATGGAAAGTGTTATGAGCTACTGTTGCACTGTCAAGAAACAGCAGTTCTGGCTGGTGCATTGGGTGGTAATGGGTAGCACTTTTCTTGATGGCCATCAGAAGTATGTCTTGGGAAATAATAAAGTGAAAGCCTGAAGTCTTGGCTTGATAAAGACATGAACCACTGTATCCTGACTGCTATGGCTACAGGAATTATGACTGAAGTACAACAAATTCCTTAAATGTCTTTTTAATCCCATTTTTAAAGCAATGTGCTCCAAGTAAATGAAGCTGTATCAGTCCAAATACATCCAGCTGATATCCTATGTCACTGATCTATGCATATTATCTCTACCCTGAGAAATGTGCTGAAATGAGAAAATTTACCTTTCTTGTCTTTTGGTGCCAAATCCCAGCCTTGGTTACCAATTTCCTGGGCAGAAGCACAACAAATTCCTGAAGTTCTGTGATCAAACTGATCTTCTAGCCTAGAATGGACAAGTGAATCCTGAGCTGCTTGCACAATGTAACTTTTATTTTCTACAGTGCTAAATAAAGTACTTGCAGTGCTTAGGTGCAATGTAAAGAGATCTAGGAATGCAATCCTGGCTACCAGTTGTGGAGAAAGTAAGACAACTATGTGCTTCAGGAAGGCTGTTAGTAAAGGAACACTGCATTGCCCCTCGCCCCCAGGTTACAGCATTGAAGCTAATTATAACAGCTATACAATTATGGTAACCCCTGACTTTCACAAGAGGTGAAAAGGACAAAGGAAGCTCAGCAAGATCCAATTTCCTTACTTTAATTGGAAGACATGAAAGAACATGAGAGTATAGCAGCAGATAATGCTGTGTCTGAGGCAGATCCAGGATAAGAGTTTGAGTTCTCTTGCCTAACAGATTGAGCAGTGGAGTGAGATTTTGGGTGTCTTGTGCTGCTTTGACCATGTCATGGGCTAATAAATGATTTTAGGCCATTGCTCTTCACTGTTGTTATCCACATTTCTGCCTCTTTAAAAAGCAAGATAATAATAGTAGTTGGGTTTGTAATATTCTAGTGAAAAAGGCTGGTTGACAGTATTGAGAAGTGAGTTTAAAATGTCTCAAAAGAAATAAAAATAAGTCTGCAAAAAATGTTGAAATCAAGTGAGGAGAATTTGAATCAGAAGTAGAATAGTTGGTAACAGCACAATCTTCTAGAAATGCAGCTGCTCACTCACAGTGAGTGGGAGAACCTTGCATGGAGCTCAGTGCTCGTGTACTATGGGGAATGTGTTAGAAGGTGCTGTGCCACACAGGGGAGACTGCAAAGGTGGGTGTCTGTCAGATCTGAACCCAAGGAAAGTTTGGACCTTTGGGGGAGGTGACATGCTTTGAGTCAAAATGTCCACAAGTATTGTCACAGGTTTGCTGGAGAATGAAAAAAGGAATGGTTCCACTTCTGGTAGAGCAGAAGTGGCTGAATAGAGACAGGAGAATGACATCCATGGCCAAGTCTTCAGGATAAGGTCCTGGCTTGAAATTGCTTGTGCCATGGGTAGATCTTGAAAAGAGATGGCTTATGGTACATACAGGGAGTGAATAAAAGGGAGAGGTTGGAAGTCCTTGCCTGATGTCTCTGTCCACAGGAAAAGGATGGAGGTTGTGCTGGTTTACTGTAGCTCAAGCCTCCCTGGGAAAGCAGCACTGCTGAAGCCAACAGCTACAACCACTGGCCAGGATCAGCTGTTTGGGCTTCAAAGGCCTGATCTGAGAAATCAGCCAATACCTGTTTGGCATGAAGGAGCCCAGAGAACAAAAGCAAGCAGGACATGTGTTTTATTTTTCTTCTTTCCAAAACCTGGAAGACCTCCAGCTCATCAAATAGTATTTCTGCTTCTGATCCCTCTAGGGCTGCCCTCTGGTCTTGCTTGTGTGGGAAGGATGAGAAAAACCTTCCTTTGTAATTACAAACTTTTGATCTCTAGCAGTGGTGGGATCAATGCTATCTGGGGTGGAATATGGGGGAATTAGTGTCCTTTTTCCCTAGGTCACTGTGCTACCTCCCTGCCTGTTAGCAGGAATGGAATAGCCCCCCTGCATATTTGGAAACCTTTGTTCCTAGGAAAGGAGGTTTGAATGAGGCTTAATTTCCATCTAATAGCCTGTTAAAATCTTCACATAGTTTCTTTGAGAATGCCATTAAAAGTCAATTACATTAATGGGGCTCAGTTGGAGGTGTTCTGAAATATGGATGATAGGATCAAGAAAAGTGACTTTGCAAAACAGGGCCCTTGGTACTGCAGACATTTGCTCTTCTTGATCTTCCCAGTCACTTGTGTGGCCCAAACCTGATCTTTTGTTGTTGTCAGCTCTGCAGAAGCTGGCCAAGCTGTTCAGGAACAAGTGGGTAGGTGTCATGCATCATGGTGTAATCTCATTGCCAGTGGGGTTACAAGGGAGTAATTTTCTTACACTGTTAAAGGTGATGATGCCCCAACAATGCAGTTGGGCTCTGCTTAAACTATCCCAGTGACATTGCCAGCTCTAGGAGCACCTTCAGGCCTTGGCCATACAACTTTGACTGCACAGAAGATATCTGCCACTTTAGAGATGTCTGGTAGTCCTTGCTGTTGATATTGCAGTGCGTCCATGAGCCTGTGTCATTGTGTGACAAATAGTCTGTGTACTCACTCTGGTCCCAAACAGCAGGACTGACCAGTGGCTGGGCACTAGCCTGGGTGAATGGAGATCAGCATTACTGCATGATGGCCAGGATAGACTGGGTCTGGGAAATATCAGCGCTGCCCAAGTGTGTGTAAGGGTGCTGGGGAGATGATCATGCCTATTCCTCCTTTTGAAAAGCCTGATTTTACAGGCCAGAGGATCCTTTTTTATTTAAAACCTGAAGACAACTTCTGAGAGCTCTGAGAGGTTTGTCAACAATCTCTTTCAGCTTTCAGGAGATGGTATCTCCCCAGCCAGCTGCTGCAGAGGCATTAGAGAATGCAAAGACAACCTTCTATCTATGGCTAAGTTGTTAAAATAACTGTAGTGCTGTTTGTGGAAGAGGATCTTGACCCATGGAAAGAAGAGTGTGAGAGAGTGAAGCTTGATGTCCTTGTAGGAGTGGTGCAGGCATTGCATATGGCTCAGAAAAGTCAACCATGTGGGCACCTTGTGAGGCTGACCAGGATCTTGTATAGTGGAGAGACTGAGAGGGCAATCTCCACTGCTGCTTCCATGGGAAGGGTTTTAATGTGTGCTTACACTCTGCTTGGGGACAGAGAGATGCTTGCCTCCACTCATAGCTTATTTCTGGCAGTGGTGGCATTGCTTTGGCCCTCCTGCTGGTGTAGGAAGCATGGGTGAGGCTGGGACAGCAGTAAATGTGCTGGGGAAAGATCTTCACCTGGAGCCTTGTGGTGGTAAGGGGGATGGATTGAGATGGGACTCAAGAGTCTGCAGTAGCCACAATGATTTGAGGTGAAGAAAGCACAGGAGGACAGGGCATCCTCATCAGGACAGAGACAAGGCATTGGTGTACATCTCTGCTGGGCTCTTTCCATCATACTTTGAGACTTCTGGCTCTTTTTGGAGGAATGTTTGTAGGAAGGGAAGAGATCCCTGCAATCCAGCTGCCTTGTGCCAGCCTTTCCAAGTGGTATGTGGGCAGCTCAGCTGCAAGCAAGTGGTCTGAGGGACTTAGTCATGAGGCAGAGTCCTGTGGTGTTTGCAGCCAGGTGTCAGGCAGTGCATGGTGTGTGAGGTGCAGGGAGAGCCTATGAGTGTTGAATACTACCCCTTGTTTTTGAGGAATTTGTGGCTGTTACTGAGTGCTCGTATCTTCCCAGGAACTATGGGTCATACTTCTGTCTGCTTTCCTCTTTAGGAATGAGACTTGAGCAAAACCAAACCAACCAACACAATCTTTAAAGCACTGGCAGAAGTGAGGTGAGGACCCACACAGTTGCTCTGTGTGCCTTGACTGAAGGACTCTCAAGGTGCAGCTAAAAAGAGCTGTCTATTGCCTTAGCTAAAGCATTGACGTAGGGTGCCAAGGAGAAAACTGCTGATCTGGTATCCTCCAACAGAGCTGCATCCTGGGCAAGGGCTTCAGTCAGCATGTTATCACCCTTCATATCTCAGGGCTGAAATCTAAGATGGCACGTGAGCTCTTTGGGCTCCATCCCCTGCCTTGGCACTGCTGCCTGCCACCCCGTGCTGCCTGCAGATTGGCAGGGGCTGGGCTACCTTCGATGCTGCAGACCCTGGGAAGGTGACTTGATGGAAATGACTACCAAAATGTTTGGGCTTTGCTTTCACAGCATGAGGCTGGCTAGCTGTGGTGTGCCTCTCATGAGGCACCAAAGGGTGTTGCTGAGGCTCAGGCGTCAGGTAGCATCTCCTGCGCTGCCTTGTGTTGCAGTCTGGGCTGGATGCAGATCCTCTTGCCTTGTGCTTGGATTAAAGCAAATTCAGCAGCACAAACCCCACCTCTTGCCACTTCCTACTTCATCCAGCCCTGAGCCTGATTTGTGCCTGTGTGTGAGGAGGATGGTGAGATCCATGAGCTTTAATACAGGAGTCACCTTGCAGCAGAGAGATGGAAAGGGCATTGCTTGAGACTGGCCCTAGCCACAGTGCAGCATTCCTGGAAAAAAAAACCCCACAACAATTGTATTTCAGGCAAATATTTGGGAGCTGGGTTTTTTTTTTTTAAGCCTGTCTCTTGCTGTTCATTTTCTCCCTGGCACTGGAGCTGTGATTCCAGGAACCCTGTCTATACTTGAGAGAGCTTCTCAAACACGGATAGAAGTAATTAAACCTCTCAGCTTTCTCCTGTTCAGACTTATTGTACTTCTTCAAATGTAGATTGAAGATGGGGACAAACTGTACCAGCTGACATCTGACATCCTGTTCCAGCACTGAGCAGGTGAATCAAAGAATGAAGAGACTATTCAGAGGGCTCTAGGGCTGCTCCTGAAACAAGGAGAGATGGTTGGCTGCTGCCAGGTGCAGCTTTTCTAACTGTTCCTCTCTCCTTTCCCCATCATTAAGTATATTTAACTGTCTGATAGGTATGGAAATGTGTGTGGTGCAACGGCTTTGGTTGTGCAAATAACTTGTTTTATCTTGCCTGTAGCTCTGAAAAATCAAGAGTTGTTTCCTTCCATGTGCAAGCACTGAAAGAACAGTTTTTGATGAAAACTAGATTGAAAAGGCAAGGCAGTTGGGGAAAGTGAGGAATGATTTGTCTAAAATTATTTTGAGCTTTTAGTATTCTCAGTAACTTGAATTTTATTTGGGAAATTAAAAGGTAGTGTCCTTCTAAGCAGAATCAAGATCAGCCTGATTTGGAAAGGATCTCAAAGACTGTCTAGTTCTAACCCCTCTGCCATGGGCAGGGATGCTACTCACTACATCAGGTTGCCCAGGGCCCATCCAACCTGACTAGGGATGGAGCATCCAGAACTTCTCTGGGCAACCTGTTCCAGTGTCTCACCATCCTCTGAGTAAAGTATTTCTTCCTAACATCCAATTTGACTAAACCTTTTCAGTTTAAAACCATCACCACTTGTCCTATCACTATCTGACTGCAAAAAGTCTCTCTCCCTTGTTTTTATAAGCTCTCTTTAAGTTTTGGAAAGCCACAATAAAGTCTCCCTGGAGACCAAAATAGAAAAGACCAACTTCAAAGGTTTTGATTTAACAAAGTTGACAAATAAACAATATTCTCCATGTTCCTTTCCTTCAAGTAAATGTTGTGGCAAGCTTGGCTTCAGTAATTGTTCCATGAATCTCTGAAGTGAGGTGTTATGGTTGACCGAAGGAGTTGACCACTTCCTAGGGGGAGTACTGGAGAGGAAACTGATCTAAAATTACCCAGCAAAAACATTCCATAGATTCATAGAATGTCCTGAGCTGGAAGGACTTGTGAGGATCACTGTGTCCAACTCCTGTCTCTGCACAGCACAAGCCCAAAAATTACCCCATGTGCCTGAGGTTGCTGTCCAAATGCTTCTGGAACTCTGTCAGGGTTGGTGCTGTGACTATTGCCCTGGGGAGCCTGTTCCAGTGCTCTACCACTTTCTGGGTGAAGAACCTGTTCCTAATCTCCAACCTAACCCCATCCCTGGCACAGCTTCATGCCATTCCCTGGGTTCCTGTTGCTGGTCTCTTGTGCTGCTGTGACACTCGGCTCCTGAGCACACAGGGGCCAGCAAGCAGTCAGAGCATCCTTTGAGTTGCAGCTTTCTGCTGAAGTGACTTCTCTGTTAATGAGTTTCCCTGATTGCTCTCTGCTTGCTGGTGTGGAGTGAGGGCTCAGCCTGCAGAAGCTGAACTTCAGCCTGCTTCGGTTAATTTTGGGGTTGCTGCCAAAGCTGTGGTCCTTGGAGTTGTTTTGATGTATTATAGGTCTCTGTCTTGAAGGAGCCAGGCTCCTCTGAGTCACCCTGCTCCACCCCTCCCTGATAGAAAGCCATTGTTTGTGCTCATCAATGGTGTGGCATGAGATGCTTGTGATGGAGAGCATGGAGAGGGTGAGCACCAGCCTGGGCACCTGCTGGGATGGTACACACTGTGCAGAGATCTCTTTTGCTCTGTTGAATATTAACTTGCATCTGTATAGCACACCTGTCCCTGCAGCCTTTTACAAGCTGTATGTGCAGCACACACGTGATGGGTGGTGTCCAGCTCTGTTTGCTCACAGTGCTTTGCCCTTGGGGGTGCAAGTGTTGTAATGTCGAAGGTTTCTGGTCTGCTTCATCCTGGCTACACCTGTTGTGAATGGGGAGGAGGTGACCCTCCTTGGAGAACAGAAATGCTCATCAGGCACAGTCCTAGGAGCAGGAACATCCTAGCAGGCACCTGGTCCACTTCTAGGCTGACTTGTCCTATCACAAAGCAGACTGTGCCCCAAGATCATTTTTTGTTCAGACAGAAATCTGTGGGAAATGGAGAAATACTGGAGTTGTCTCTGGAAGCATGTCTGCTCCATGCTGGTCTTTGATCACTCCCATGCTCTTCTGCTGGGCTCCAGCTTTAAGGCTGAAGAAGGGATGGTGCTAATCTCATTTGCCATCTTTATTGGTCAGTGTACAGCTCTGGGTCTTGTTTACAGCTCACTACTCAAACTGTGGACTGAAGATGGGAATCTTCATTTCCTTCTAGGCCACTTTTAATGGAGCTTATTGCAATAGTATGAGTGCTTCACACATTAATTCAAACTCACAACACTCCTGTGTGATACTGTTTCTTATTTTACAGTGTAAAGGGAGGTACAGGAATATGAAAGACAAGCAGCCATTAATTTTCACTTAATACTTTCAAGGGATGTTTTTGGGAACAGCAGTAGGCTCGTTCCTCCTCTGTATGGGCTCATTCCCTGTCAAGCTTCAGGGCACCAATCCAAAATGAAAGATTTCTAGGGCTTCTCATGAAGTCATTGGAGTTTTCTTCTGGGCCTCCTTATTTAGGAAGAGTTCTGCCACTTCATCAGTTCCTGAAGAATGCTCAGACACCTAGAAATCTTCACTTAAAAGTAGGAAAACTATAACTAATGAAAAGAGGTTGGGAGTGGTCAGCTTTATGTCTGTGGGGAACTTTGTACTTATGTTGTGTGGAGGCACAGAGGAAGAGAAAAACCATGTAAGTGATGGTGGTGAGAATGTCTGAGTGGACATTTCAGTTTAAAGATGACAGTTTATGCAACTGGTACTGAATGCTCATCTGAAACCTTCCACCACTCATCCCATCACTGAGCCTTGTTTGCCATCTGTTAGTGAAAAGTGATTTTGGAAGTTGTTGGTGATATAGCTGTACTGTGGAGGAAAAAACCTTTGTGGTATCATTTCTTTGCTTGGTATATATGTGCTTTAGGAGGAATATGTCCAAGAATAATTGAGATGAATCAGTTTTCTATATGTGGATTGTCTGAATATTTAACATCTGAGATCTTGTGAAGCAAAAGGGGCAAGGAACAGACACTGTTTATTTTTAGGACTAGAAAGTGGATGAGGCTGCTGGCCTAGATCTTGTACTCCTTCCAGGAGAGGAGCAAGGGAGAAAACAATCATAAGCAGAGCATGTCTTTGTGTGATGGGGAGGAACTCTTGTGTTTATTGAAGCTGACAAAAGTAGTTGGTGTTCATGTTGAATTGTTTCAGTTGTGGAGGGAAAGAGTTAGAAAGGACTCATGTGGAAACTTGGAATAAATTCTTTCCTCTTTTTGAAACCTGTTTCATTACAGTTGTCCAAACTGGAAATATACTTTAAAAGAGCCCCCATAACCAGCCAACAACAGCAACAAAACAGTGAAAAAATCCCCAAACAAACAAAAAATCCCATGAAATTAGGTAAGGGAAGATCTCCCTGTGTCCACATCTTCCCTCATTCTACACTAGGTTTTATTCCTGATCAGGAGCTGTGAGCTGCCTGGTGAAAGAGCCTCCCAGAGCCCCATTTGGGCCAGGGCTGTTGTAGATGGGATCATGTCCTGGGTCTCAGAGACCAGTACAGATCCTTCTGTTCCAACAGATAGAAAATGGGCACATTGCATGGCATAAAACAGGGGAGTTGGCTGGTGCCTACCTGCAAGAGGGGAAGGGGAGGGCTGGCATTCACAGAGCATTAAGGATGGAAGAGATTGCTAAGATCATCAGGTCCAACCATCAACCTATCACCACCATGCCACTAACTTGCAACATCCCTGCTGCTGCCCTCTGCAAACCTGCCCCAAGAGGTGCTGATCTTCACCAGGGTTACTGTGGTATTTTGGGACACCCAGCCCCCTTGGTGCCAGGTGCTCTATGGACCTGGTGGTCCAATTTGAGTTGGAGACAACTCTGCAAGGCTGTTTGGAACCCCCAATAGATTAACCACACTAGTGGTTATAGTTGCTGCCTCAAGTTCACCCTTTTGACCAGTTTGGCACTAGGAAGGGGAGGAGATTTGGTTTGTGAATTACCCCAGCCTGGCACTACCTCCTGCCCCAAATTAATCTGGGGAAAGAAAGCTAAACTGTTCAAAACCAAAACACATGGTATCTCTTTCCATGGGCAGTGTCACCTCCTTGCTTCCCCAGTTGTCCCAGTGTGAAAATCTGGGGATTTTGGTGGGGACTTCCCCCTCCTCCTCCCCTCCTCTGCCCTGTGTCATTCCTGGCTCTTTGCACAAGTTCCAGTGAAAGATGCACTGAAACTCTACTGACCTGCTCACACTAATTCACCTGTTTGTCAGATGGGCTATAAATAGTCTCCAAATTAAGCCATGGCTACAATTTGGGAAGAACTCTATCCTTTCACTGCATTTCTTACTGGGAAATATTGCTGTTACTTGAAAATGAAAAAGTAAGAGCAAGATATACTGAAAGAAGGGAAATAAATGAGGAGGAAAAACCTTCAGCTGAGAAATGGAAAAACTATAGTGAGAAGATGATTATTTCTGGAAATGACAACTCAGTGGAAACATGGTTCTCTGATATACTCAGTGTTAAGTGAATATTATTTATATTGGAGGAAAGATGATGTGGCTTAAATGATTTGGCTGAATGCTTGAAAAAAAAATGGAAAAGAAAATCCATGAGCAGACATTCACAGTTTGCAAGTGAGGAGACTGGGACAGAGATGAGATAAAAGATGAAGCCTCCAGACTATTGCTCCTGTAATTTGAGTTTTGTTGGTATCTATAAAATTAAATGACAATTATCCTTTTTGAGCAGAAGTGCTAAACAGGTATAAGAAAAGCTGTTTGAAACATTAAGAGTATATTCAGACTAGTTTTCTTGGAATGAAATCATTAGGATTAAATAGCTACTCTTTTCTTGCTGAGGGGGGATCATGTTCTCTATTTTAATAGCAAGTCTAATGCCAGTTTTGAGACCTTTTTTTGAGAGATAACACATTCTTAGCAATGCAGTCCTTCAAACTGCAGTTGGTTTATGTCAGTTCTTGGATCCCTCTTGCTCCAAAGGGGAGATGCAAACCCCAACTGACTTGGGCTGATTTGTGTGATTGACAGATGAATTCAACTCTGGTGCAAATCTAAGCAGAGGTTTTTTTATCCTTCATTCCCTTCATTCAGCCCTTCTAAAGTTGTTGTAATGGTTTGGGCTCTAGAGTTGTGTAGTGCTGCTGTCCTTGTAGCTCTGTGCATGTGTTGCTGGGATCTGCAGCTCTGAGAATTTTGGTGTGTCAGGTTCTGCCCAAAGATAAAAGTGTGATGGGAAGGTGAGGGAGCTCCTAGTGACCTTCCTCTTTCCCAGCTTGAGAATATTTCTCTTGTGTACAGAAGTGTTGTTTTCAAGGTGTCCATCTTTGCTGCAGTCTCTTGTGGTGGTAGTGCTGACTGAGTCACCTTCTAACCCACTGCATAGCTTCTGTTGCAGGTGAGTTGTCTGCATCTTTGGAAAGGACCTTTCCTCTGGCCAGCACGAAAGGTAGAGGGTTTGTGTTTAGGTTTTTAGCAGTTTGTAGGTGGCAGTAGGTAGTAGATCCTTAATACTCCTTTTGTCCAACTTCAGTAGGTGTCAGATCAGTCTCCAAATCTTTGCCCCATGTTGCAGTACAGAATTCTCAGCTTGGGACTGACTTGGCTGCTGTGGTTGCTGACAGAGGTCCCGCTGGCTTCCCATGGGGCTCCAGTTGGTTCAAGGGAATGAGGGTAGAAGGGTGTCATATTTGCACAGTGCAGAAAGATGGGCTCTCCTGTCCTCTACCTTGTGGTACTTGCCTTGTCCTTCTCCATTGTCCATGACTGATGTGCACAGGTCAGGGCATAGCTCTGCCATTCCTACACCCCTGCGCAGGAGGTGGAAAAAGAGAGCGTTGCTAGTGGGGACCTGCCAACAGCTGTTGGTTGGGTTTGCAGGGCTCCTGTATCCTGCTGAACTCTTTCCTCAGCAGTAGGAGAGAGGATTCAGAGATTCAGAGAGAACCAGATTGACAGCTAAAATATTTTCTTTCTTTGTAATGACTTTTTTTTTCACTGATGAATTTATGGATCTCTTTGTGCTTGTAAAACACAAAGTTTATTCTCTGTCCTATTCCAGCATGTGAATCTATCACTTTGAAATGGTATCATTGCAAATGGGGTGCAGGGTGAATAATGAAATATCTTGAACCCTCATAACTTCAAATTAATGTCCTCTACTGCAGAGTAATTACTGTCCCATAAACTAATTCTTTGTACCTCTGAATAAGGCTTTCTAGACCCTCATGCCATGAAGTCCTTCAAACTGTCCTTTTCAAGCTGTTCTGAGCCAAAAATATACATAGGCTCCAGGTCCTGATTACTTTTCAGCCTTTTTAATTGGTTTTGGAGAAGTGTTTGAGGTTGGGAGAGTGGCTGGAGAAGATCTCTGGATGACTTTGTCCTGGGCACAAGTGACATTTGCAGTAGTCCTGTTGCTTTTTATGTCTGCAGACAGCATGCCAAATTTGTAGCTCATTCTTGACCCTTTCAGAGCAGATAACACATAGTTGCAGTCATCTTTTGCTGTAAATATTCTCTACCTGTGTTTAAGGTTGAGAAGAGGTACTTCTAGGAACATCTCATGATATGATTTCTAAATGAATTGAGAAGAAAAACTGCAAACCTAGGTACAGGCTAATGTAACTTTTGTCTTCCTGTGTCAGGTTTGCTCCTGTTCCTCACAGCACAGTGGAGAATCTGGCCCCAATTATTTCATGTGCAACAGAGAAACAACTGGTGTCACTGAGCATCTGGAAATTTCAACCCTCTGTCTTCCAGGAAAATCTTTTCTCCCACTCCACCAGGGCTTTGTGATTGATCTTGCTGAATTCTAATATTGCTCTCCTGGTTATACATGAGTGTCTGGCTCTGTCACTGACTCCAGTGTCTGAAAGGAGCCTTAGCAACATGAATTTTTGGAATGATTACTCTGTTTTCCAGGGTAACAATCAGATTTTCCCCAGTTAATTCCTCTGTAGCTTGCACTGTTGTGTTTTCCACTTGTCAATTTTTATACTATTATTCAGTTCAATATAAATCTGGACCCTGAGTTTGGCCTTTTTTACACCTTATTATAGAATTATGGAATCCCAGCGTGGCTGGGAGTTGGAAGGGACCTCTGGAGATCTAATCCAAACCTCCTGCCAAAGCAGGTTCATCTAGATCAGGTATTGCTTGAAACAAAGATCATGAGCAGAAATTCATGCAGGTAAGTTTCCCCTATCCCACACTGGAGCCTCTAAGGAGGTGAAAGGCTGGACAATGTGCTGCTGTGACCTGTATCTGTTGGTGGGCTAATGAATCTACTCCATAATTACTTCATTTTATAATGACTTGTTGGTGCCAGAAGCTTCAGGGAATATCAACCCCAACCTGTCTGACCGTCAGTCTGTGTCATTAAGCAGGGACTGACCCAATCAACCATAGCTATTTAAAAATGAAAATATAACCTCCTGGGTGTCTGTCTCTGCATGAATCTCTGGAGGCTGCAGATCTGTGTTGGGTCTTCTAAGAGAAGTTTTCAGAAAAGATTTAACTTCTCTTTCTCATGCTTAGGATCACAGGCGAAATGGCCTTGATGATCTAAGCAAATGGATGTGCTGCTCTTGGGCCATTTCATCTTCATAAGGGCCATTTAGCACTCTTCTATCTTCTTCTGCTGGTGCAAAAGAGCTCTTCAAAGTAAGTGTCAAGGAACTTGTTGCAGACAATTGATGCCATCCTCTGAGCTGTCCTTGCCATCCGGCCAGCTTTAAATATCTCAGCTGACACTGTGAAAGACTTCCCGCAGGGCTGTGAGAGCCCAGAATGAATGAGTGTTCTTGGATTAAAAGATGATTAAGTGGCTGATGAAATGGGATGAATGAGGTGCTGCAAGGCAAGAACTCCTCCATTATAACAGCTGACCTCAGGCCAAATTTCCTCTACTTCCCCATCTGTAAAAATAGAAGCCTTATTGCATCATGAGTTGAGGTTGAAGTCAGTGTCTGATAGACCAGCTTGGTCTGGAGGGCAGCGATCACCTTTCTGTTCATAGCACCTACACCAGTATTTCTGCACCACTAATGATATTTAGTAGAAAATTTCATATAAGAAAGCTATCCAAGGAGGTGGTGGAACCACCAGCCATGGAAGTGTTCCAAAAAACTTGTAGTTGTGGTACCTGGGGAAATGGTTTAGTGGTGAGCATGGTAGCGTTGGGTTAATGGTTGGACTTGATGATCTTGGAGTTCTTTTCCAACCCTAATGATGCTGTGATACTATATAACAGGCTAAGACAAGAGGCAGGTTTCTCCCTGGACTGAAATCCTTTGGGTGAGGTGTGTACCAAGTCAAAATGACTTCAGAAAGGTGTCTCCTAAGCAAGTCTTTTTGAGGCCTGATGGAGACAGTCATGCTTCCACCTCCTGTGCATCTTTCATTGAGGAGCTTGCAGCAGCTGGCAAGCAGACAATTATCAAATATCTCATGAAAGATGAGAGAGAAACATAACTATTACCCATCTTCTAGGAGAGGAAATGAAAGAGGGAGGTAGTAGAATAGTAATAAAGGACCAGGGAGCAAAAATGCAGTCGTCTTGGTGTTTGATTTAGGCAGCTGCTTGCTTTTTTAAGACCAGGAAGGGGAGTGGGTACAGAGCATGCTAAATTCCTCCTCCTCTAGAGCTCAGTGTGAAGTTCATTGCAGATCTTCCTAGTGCAGTTATAAAAGTGAGGCCCCAAGCCAGCAAGGTCACTGAGCCCACATGGCACTTCTAGCTGAAATGATTCTTTTTTTCAGTCCTAGCATCCTGGCAATGACACATCTTAGCATCTGCCTCCGTAAGCCTTCCTTGCACCTTTAATTGCATATGGTTTCTTCTTAGCTTCCTGGCCAGATCTTCAGAGCATCATTGTATGTTATGAAATAGCTCTCTGCAATCCATCCCAGTGGTTGCATACAATCACAGAATCATTAAGGGTGGGAAAGACCTCTAAGATCATGAAGTCCAACCATCTAACCAGCACCTGCAAGCCACTAAACCATGTTGCCAAGTGCTATGTCTACATGTTTTTTTGAACCCCTCCAGGGATGGTGACTCCACCACTGCCCTGGGCAGCCTGGGTCAGGCCTTGACAACCCTTTCAGGGATGAAGTGTTTCCTAATATCCAACCTATGTCTTCCCTGGTGCAACTTGAGGCCATTTCATCTTGTCTTATTGCTTCTTCCTTGGGAGAAGAGACCAACCCCCACCTCACTTGAACCTCTTTTCAGGGATTTGTAGAGAGTGAGAAGGTCTCCCCAAACCTTCTCTTCTCCAGACTAACCAACCCCAGTTCCCTCAGGTGATCCTCACAAGACTTGTGCTCTAGAAGGGTGCTAGCATCCATGTGCTATATGAAGTGATTGTTACAAGTTGTACAGCTTCCTGGGACCAGTTGCTGAGGAAGGTGCTGTACATGCTTAGAATCATGATTATTAAATCCTAGATGTCTTATCTGCACAGTTTGGTTTCACATGAAACCAGTTACTATATGAATCATGAGACAAATGTCCCATTGCAGGCTGGGAGAAGAACCCCTGGCTCTTACAAAAGCTCAGTGCTGCCACTGAGAGCTACTTGTTATGTAAATCTGGAAATGTAACAGATGAAGTAAGGAAGTGGAAATGTAGTTTCTGACAGAAAACAACTTTATTTCTTTATGATCACTGTGTATTTGAACAACAGTGTTACCTGAGGGTCTCCAACATGGCAGGAAGCATCTCTGGTATTTTCTGAAGCTGGATAGATGACACTGGCAAATAGCAGAGTTGTTCTTCTGTAGCACTGTTGAAGGCTTTGTTTGCCTTCCTGGAAGAGACTGTTTCTTCCATCATCAGTTGATTCATTTATTCCTCCTGGGTGGTGCTGTTTTCTTGAGCCTTGAATGCACTCCTAGTCAGGCAGAAATGCCAGATGTTGTCCTGGTCATGTGTAAGTCATTGCTGTCAAGAGAATCTTGTCACCCACTTGGATGAGGGTAGAGTTGCAGAGATTCTTGTTTTCCTCTATTCCAATCTCTTTTGGTTAGTTTGGACCAAATATTTAATGCTTTTTCTTTTCTTCAAAGGGAGTCAGATCCCCCTGAGATTGTTCCAAATGAGCTCTGCAAGCTTCTTCATCCAGGTTTTAGGCTGTGAGCAGTTCTTACAGCCTAGGGGGTACTTTCTACCTCTTTGCACAGACACAAGATGTCCAACAAATCCTTAGAAAAATCTTGGTGAGTCAAAGGGAAAGTGTTGGCCTGAGGCAACACAAGGGCATGGCAACTTGGTGTGTGGGGCTGGAAAAGGCATGTACAGATGCTCAGGAATTGCTCTGAAGAGCTGAAAATGGTTAGGACCAACAGATTTTCCTTAGTGCCATGGAGCCTGGTGGAGAGTTTTGCAGTCTGGTTCATCCAATCTGAGTACCAGAATTGCTTTTGATGTGAAATAGGTTATTCAGATGGTCTTGGTGGCTGGAGATGGCACAAAACAGCAGGACTTCTGCTCCTAGGCAGTGTTACTGTCCTGTCACATGTTCATAGTGCTGGGTAGAGGTGGGTGGGCAAGGCTCTCTGCTGAGCCTTCTCAGCTACAGCAGCTTGTACAAACAGAGGCTGTATGGAGAGAAGAGTCTTTGCCAGCTGCAGGGAAATATGGTAAGAAAAGAGCTGGTTTTGCAAGTGATGATGTTTTATAGGTTTGGGTGCTTGGTGTGTTGGACAAAAGGTTGCTATAAAGCTGTGGGCCACCTGTACTCTTACCTAGGAAAGGCAGCACAAAGTTTCTTAGCTGTGATTTAACCATGATCTGGAGCAAACAAGGTTTCCTTCATCTTCATTTTCTTAACTCTGGTTCTGATGTGTTTGTAAGAGCTGCTGCCAACTTACTCCAACACAAGCAGTGCTCACTCCTTATGCTGAACAAAGGGTTCCCCAGCAGGCCAAAGAGATAGCCAAGAGATCCACAGGGAAAGAAGAAATACCATAAAGGAAGAAGACATGAAATTTCTCTAATAATTTGTTGAAAGATGAAAGTTTCTACCCAGAAGTTAGGAAGGAAGACAATGTAAAGTGCTTCATTTTGGATACCCCTAAATATATTGCTTTTACATATTTGAAACAATAGTCTTTGACTTCATGATTCAAAATAACACTGAGCTAAACAGCAAATAAAAATTAATTAAATGACTCAGACACCATAAATCTGTTACCTTCTGGTTAAACTAAACATTTGCTTGACCTAAGATGGCTTCTTTCAGATGCATTTTCCCCTAGGATAGCACATTGTCTTCAAACTTTTCTCTCAAGTTCCTTTGGCTCATCAAATGGAAAAGTTCCCTTGTCCAACTCCAGGTGGCAATAATCTCTTTTTCCCTCTTGTTTCTGCACTCAGAAATGTGATTTCCTCCTTGGGAAGTGTCTGCAATCAGGATTTTCTAGTCTCCTATGAAGTGCATTCCTCTTGAATTAGAAGGGACCTGCCTGCTGGCTTGGGAAGTGCTGAAACCTGACAGGGAAACAGAACAAAGTAAATACAGGAGAATAAGGGAACTGAGAGTTTCTGATAGCTCCCTCAAATCCAGCCCTGGCAGGGTTTTCTATGGAAAGAAGAGATCTAGCATCATGTGAGAAAGATGTTTTTGTTTGTTTTTACTGGACTGTATTGGAATCTGAGGAGCATGTTGGTAGGAAGAATATTCTGTTACTCAAAGCAGCAGCATGTCTGTGGTCTTCTGCAGTCTGTGATGCCAGGAGAAACACCTGGGAGAAAACTGATTCCTCTGTGCTGTGTTTGGGCATTGTTGATGGCAGGTCCTGGCTGTTCAATTCACTTCAAAACACCTGAAGGTCTACTGGAACAGGCCAGACCCTAGGAGAAAACAAAAAAGGAATGCTGAAAGGTTAAAAATTGCCTACCAGCACTTCCCTGGAAGACATGGAGGCTTACAGGTGCCTTTGTAGAAGAAAGAGAAGGTTGAGCAGTCTTCAAACACTGACAATAAGAAAGGGTTGCAGTCAAGTAGAAGTACCCAATCCAGGCAAGAGTTAGAATCATGAATCTCTCAGCAGAGTGCCCTGATGAAAGCATAAGGTGGCTCTTGCCCCATGGGGACCAAAGGCTTTTTGTTTTCTCTGTTTTCATTGAGAAAAGTTTGTGCTGATTATTTCAAGTCTAAGATGTTTAGAAGCTGATGCTGAGTGGAAAAATGATCGGAGTCTTCAAAACAGATTCCTGGATGGAGTGTGTCACCTGCCAGTCCCCACCCAACACATCCTGTGCTTGGTTACTTTGCTCTGGTCTCTTTTAGGATCTGCCTCTGCAGTGGCAGGGTTGTCTTACAGCCTGTTTGTATCTAAACCACTGATGGCCCTGCTCCAGTTATAGGCTAGCCCTGGAAGGCCTCAGGCAGGAGGGGAGTAGCTGGGCTGCCATTCCTTTTCCAAACACTTCTCTACCTGAGGTTTATTCTGCACCCAAGTGAGTGCTAAAATGTATATTTACATATTTTTTGTTGGCTTGTTTTGAGCTGAGAGGTTTGACACATTCAAACCCTTATTTCTCAAGGTCTCATCTCCTGGTACTAATCCCCTCAGCTTCATCACTCAGCTCAGGAAAGACCAGGGCAGGTTTCATCTGACTTAGAAAGAGACCTGCCAGTCCCCAAGATATTTTTCAGGGTTTGTTTTTTTTTTCAGGGTTTAGTTGTGTATCTCATTCAGGACCAAAAACTTCTTTCATTTCATGAGATCTTCCAAAGAGGAGACATTTCTAGGGCTGTCAAGGTGGAAAAGTATATTTTTACATATGTATTTCCATGTATGCATCCAATAGCTCCCTCCCCCCAATATCTTCAAAGTGTTTTCCTACAGTGTTCCTAAATTCAAAGCATCTATAAAGAATTGCTGTTAATTAAAGTAAATTTCTTGTTACAGTTTTCCAGCAGGAGCAGGGCTCAGTTATAGCTAATCTTAGCTCCCAATAATCATGTCCAAAATATTTTAATTTAAGAAATTATTACATCCCATCTCATTTTATTAACCTATCTATCTGCATTTGCAAAGAGCCTGTAGATGATCCAGGACTGCATTATACCAGGTCCTATACAAATATGAATGGGATCTGAAACCAATTAGAGGCTTCATTTCAGCATGTAGGTTAGCCATTAATCTCTGGTTTGCCAGGCAGTAATAGCTATGTCCTTCAGTACAATAGCTACACATCTGTATTTTGGGGAATGGGATTCAGAGGAAATTAAGCTTGCATGTAAGACTGTAATTGGTGCATCTCCACTAGCAGGGAATGCTAGCAGCATCTGCTTTAGCACTGATGTATAATGGATTTGTTAATGGTCTGGAAAAGTGGGCTGTGAATGCAGGGGTCAAAGTCTCATGTAATTAGTGAGATTAGCCAAGACTGACAGATTTTGGGAGGTGGGGACCAAGCTGGCAGGATGATAGCAGGTGGAAATCCATGCTGACAGCCACAGAAAGCCAGGGGTAATCTGAGCCTCTGGTGTGATAACAGGACTCTGAGCAAGTGGTAGCTGTGGGGAAGAGCAGGTGAGGAAGATCTGGGTGATGCTGTGGGGACTGAGTGGAAAATCTACTCAATGCATGGCAATAGTGAAAATAGTGATAAACACATCAGGATTACAGTGGATAAAAAAGTGTCATAATATCAGTGTGAGAGTCTTTCCTGAGCTGCTCTCTGATCCTTGCATCTGATGGAGTATATGGAGTAGAAATAGAAGTTGTCAAGATGAAAAACAGGAGAACTAAAGCAATATTAATGAAAAGTCTGGGGTCACTTAATGTGAAGAGATGACTAAATGGGAACATGAGAGATGTAAAAAGTAAGAAATGATAGGCTGGTGAATCAGCAACTCCTTCTCTTATTTATGAAGCACAAGTAGAAATAGCATGTAACTGTTGAAAATACTACTAATAAAAAACCACATGCAAGGAATTGTGATGCTGTCCATGAGCCAGCAATATGCCATTGTGGCCCAGAAGGCCAGTGGTATCCTTGGGCTGCATTGGCAAGAGCATTGCCAGCAGGTTGAGAGAGGTTCTCCTCTCCCTCTGCTCGGCCCTGGTGAGGCCACACCTGGAGTCCTGTGGTCAGTTCTGGGCTCCTCTGCACAAGAGAGACATGGAGCTCCTGGAGAGAGTCCAATGGAAAGCTACAAAGATGATGAGGGGCTGGAGCATCTCTCTTCTGAGGGACCTGGGCTTGTTCACCCTGGAGAAGAGGAGCCTGAGAGGGGAACTTATAAGTATATGGAGGGAAGGTGTCAAGAGGAAGGAGCCAGGCTCTTCTTGATGGTGCCAAGCAATAGGATGAGAGGCAACAGGCACAAACTGGAATGCAGGAAGTTCCACCTAAACCTGCAGAAGAACTACTTTGCTCTGAGGGTGACTGGGCACTGGACCAGGTTCCCCAGAGAGGTTGTGGAGTCTCCTTCCCTGGAGATACACAAAATCCATCTGGACACAATCCTGAGTACTGTGCTCTAGGGTACCCTGCTAGGACTGGGAGGTTGCACTAGATGACCTCTGACGGCCTATTTCAACCTTAACCACACTCTGATTCTGTTACACCTTTTGCAGAAGACAAACTGGGGAGCTTAGTCTCTAGATATTATCAAGGCTGAGGACCTGTGTATGTGATGCCTCAAGGCAGTTCAGCATGGCAATAAAGATGTGGTGTCTGTTGTGTTTCATGGCACCTGAGAGCCTGGAATGAAGAGAAGGAGGTGAGTGGGAACTGAAGCACTTCATAGAATCGTTGTGCTTGGAAGAGATCTTTAAGATCATCAAGTCCAACAGTTATTTTGTCCAGGCTGTAGTTGAAGATGGATCCTCTGAGGCATCTCTCTCTCTCTCCAGAACAGGCCTTGTGTACAAGATTGTCTTCAGGCTGGGGATGGGTTTAAATTTCTTCTGTAGGTAGAAGGTTCAGGGGCTCTGCCATCTGCTCCCAGACCATTCCCTTCCTCCACAGTTGGAACGTGCAGAGGAAAAGGCTTCTTTGTCTTTGCTGCATGCTCTGCAGCCGTGGTGGAGGTGAGTGGGACCAGGCAGTGTGTCACCAGGCAGCATCATAGGGATGCTGTGTCGCAGAGGGGTGGTGGGTGGCTGGGGTGGAAGCCTGCCTGCAGCTAAAAATAAAGCCTGGGAGGCGGGTGGGGGATCTCCCCACCGGCACACAGCTGCTCTGGGACTGGCGTTGCTCCAGGCATCCTCCTTGCCTACCCCATCTCGGTCCAAAGTGGTTGGTCTCTCTGGTTGCTGTCACGTTGAAATGAGCTGGGGAGAGACACTTCACCCATTTCCTTGCCTAGTTTCTATGGTGATATTCCACTCAACAGTTTTCAGCGGGTCTGAGTTTATTTCCCTGCAGATAAGGCAGCCTGTGCTGATACACTGCAGCCTGGCTGGGCTCTAGGTCTTGGCAACAGGCTGAGGGTTCATGCCACTAACATTAAATGGCACTGGGTAGAAGATATTTCATGCTGACGTAGGCAATAACTGGCATGATCTCGTGAAATTATAGTGGGGTTGTTTATTGCTGCTGTTTGACAGCCTAAGCTGGAAGGCCAGGCAGCACATTGAAATGTCTCTTCTCATGTTCTTCCTCTGTGCTCCCTGGTGCAGAAAGCTGAGGGACTGCCAGCTTGGGCTTGATGAAGGCTGAAACACAGTGCATGACGTGGGAGGAAAAATGTGTGAGAGAAGGGTGTTGGAAGCAGTGGGAAAGGGGCTGAGCTGGAGATGTTCAGGCTGGTTGAAGCTGTGTTGACTCCAGGTGAGTAATTCACACCTTTTCTCTCCATGAAGGACCTGCTGCCATTCCCATCCCTGCTCCACCTAGGCCTTTGGGAGGAGGCCAATGTGCATTTTTCTCCAAAGTGGCTTGAAGGCTTTGAGTGCTGGCAAGGAGAGGTGATGAATGTCTCCGTGTGTGCAAGGGGGATGGTAGGGCTACTACTCTTAGGGCTGGAGCAGTCCCAGTCCAGGCTGCTTGCTGGGTACCTTCCCTAGCTCACAGGGCTGGAACTCATCCATCCCTAGTGAAACAGTCAGACATGGAGATCCTCAAGGACCCTGTCCTTTACTCATGCTGAGTGAAGTGGGATTGAGAGAATAAGGCTTGGTCCTTCTTGGACCAAGCACTTGGTTCACCAAGAGCTGCAGGGGGTTGTGCAGCAGCTTAGTGTTGACTGTAGTGCTGCTTGGGAATGGAGATGCTCTCTTTAGCTTTCTCCAGAGATAATATGGTTCCAAACTTGCCTTTGCCCCAGCACTGTTGCTGTGGCAGTCTCTCCCTTTCGCTGTGTGCACTGCTTTGCTCCTGCCAGATGAGATGTTAACGGAGGCTCAACCTGCCTGAGTGATGCTGGTGTGTTTGCTGCAGAAGGAAGGCAAATAGAGTTGGGGAGAAGATGGAAACCTCCAACACAGCAAGCCCAGACTGTGACCTCTGGAAGGATCTGAAATGTATAGACAGCTCTTCTAAAGGATAATATAAAGTCCTGCAGGTGGATAACATGAGGGGAAGATGAAGACTGGGAATATAGCAGCAGAGCTCATGGCAAAGAGCAACGCTGATGATTGTGGTTCTGTTCTGAGCAGGAACACTCCTGTCCAGCAGGAGAAAAAAGAGGACATATCCCAAATCCTGGGATTGTACCCTTGGGACCAGGGGCCCTGCAGTGCATTATGGAGCTGGCAATGCACTTTGCCCTGGTGATCCTTGGACTCTCAGTTCATGTCTTTCGGGTTTTCACTTCTTCACCTCTGTGTCCCCATGCCAAAGCCTGCTCTGAGGGCTGCCCTCTTGAGAAGTGCCTTGGAATCTCAGTAATGCTGACTCTTCCTGCAGTTGCTGTGTGAGCAGGGAAGAAAGCAGGTCTGTTGTGGGCTCAGACAGCACCTCTGCCTTCGCAGGAAGTGTGGTGGCACCGTCAAGTCTCCTGCACTGTGACGCAGGTAGTTGGCTGCTTCCCTGATACGCTTCACACCTCTCAGAAGGATGACTGAGCTCACCAGTGGCATTTTAACATACCCACCACCAAAGCTCTGGGCTGATGGTTTCAGCAAATTCTGTTCCTTTTCAAAGGGCCACAGCTTAGAGAGGACCTGTGAAAACAAATGAAGATTTCACTCAGGGAGTTGTAAATTCCAGCTCAGTCCAGGCTCCCCCTGAAGATGCTGCTCACCTCCCACAGTTGAGGTGACTGAGGGTGGAGGATCATTGCACCACGGGCTCAGCTCCCACCCCCTGTGATCAATCCTCAGATCCTCAGCTAGCTTTGGCAGCCAGGGAACCTGTCTGTGGATGGGGGGAGGTAAGGGAGTCCCAGGTTGGAGGAGGGATTTGGGGAAAATCACTGCTGCTGAAAGGCTCAGAGCCCACAGTCAAATGTCATGGAAATGCCACAGCACACCTCTGAGAAGCACTCGAACCTGGGACAACTCCCTGGCTGTCCTGACTCTGTGTGCATCATCTTCTTCTGCTATATGTTTAGGAACAAATTCAATTACAAGATACTGATGTAGCAGGTGGGGTTGGAGAGTTCAGGAAACCATCTAAATTGACTCCAAGTCTCCAGGGCACTTAGGGATCCACTGTCCAACTCCATGTTTGATTAGAGAACTTTAGTAAGGTTCTAGTTATAACCACCAAGCAACTACAGAAAACTGACCTCTCTTGCAGCTAATTGTGCTGCTTTGGTTTATTTTTGTCCAGCTCAGAATAACAGCTTGTATGTCAGACAGAAGCTTGCTCTTTCTTTTTCCCCTTCCAGTGTAGGATTATTAATAGATGAGGCAGCAACAAAGGAAAGACCAATTGAGAAATAAGATGGGACACTTGCTCCACAGTGGAAGAAAACAACAGCACACACCCACCTGAGCCATTCTTGTCTTTTTAAAGCATGCTGACAAGCAAGCTCTCCTTCCTTCAGGAAGGCTCTCCTGTTCCCCAGGGTCCATGATTCAGCCAGCATTTCTGCCCTCTTCAAATAGATTAAAATCTGAAGGACTTTCCCCCCCCTCATTGTGCCTGAATGATTTTAACTTAGGTCAGGTGCTGACTTGCAAAATGCTGGGCTTGAGCATTGTCTCCTTTTATCATTCCTATCTGAGGCTTCATAGTCTCTCTTCAGGCTTTAAATAAAATGGGGCTAAACATAATAAAATCTCATGCTTCAGGGCAAAATGTAATTACCTGAAGGAATCAGGAAGAAATCTGGTCTTCTGTGCATAGCAGGGATTAATGCAGTGGAGGGTGGCAGGGGGGGACAGGGAAAGCTGACAGTTTTTTTCTGACTGCTTCTGGGTCACCATTGGAAATGGACTCTGTCCACCAAAGGTCTTTGCTCATGATATGTTGATGGCTCACTTCATGGGGCTTGGAAGGTGGATTCTGAGGGGCAAAGAAATTTATCTTCAGGTTCTCAGAGACTTTTGGATTCAAAGCTGAAGCAGGGCTTCAGAGTAGAGTAACACAGAGGAGCCAGAAGTGTTTGTGGAGAAGCAATGTACTGCCTCTGTTCAGGCACTGATTCCTTCTCTGGGTGCCACCACTGCTGCCCTAGCTACACTTTCTCTTTGGCCTTCTGTGAAACCCAAGTGATATATTTGTCCTGAAAGCTTGGCCCCTGTGGTACTGTAATACTTTCTTTCAGCTCAACAAGCAGAATCCAAATGCAGAAATGGTTTCAAAGAATTTATTTTGTCAGTACAGTACTTGCCACATTTCTCCAGGGATCATGAGAATCCTGGTTGTGTTTGAAGGCCCTGAGCCACCTTCAGCTTTGTTACCAGGTGGGTAATAGCCTGGAGATGACCTTTGCCAGGTGGCTCAAACTCAGTTGTAGCCCTGGGACTGGGTGAGTGAGGGTAAGGTTTGAAAAGGCAGAGGATGACCAGCCTCTCTTCTGGTGCCAAAGAGAGGTTGATGCTGGCTGAGGCTTGGGTGCAGAAGATGAGATCTGGGCTCTGGTATCACCTCTGGGACTGAAGATGTGCTTGCTCCTGAATTCCTTCTCTCTGTGAAGAAGGATAGCAGCACATGCTTGGTCTAGGTCTTTGACTGCTGTATCTCTTGAGAATGCATTTTGTTTCTTTGGGCAAGATACATGTCTTGTGTGTGTAAAACTCAGTGTCTGTGGTGTGGTGAGGTGCTGGCCAAGTTGAGTTTGCTCTCTGTAGTGTTGCATCATGTACTGGTGGAAGGTGGCTGGTTTCTGAAACTCAGGCTGCTGTTCCCAGGTTGTGGCATCACTCTGGAACTGTTATTTTCCCATAGTGGCACACATATGACTAATCATTTGATAACTAAAGCTTATGAAGCCCTTTTGGAAAGAGATCAGGGGTTCTGCTGTTACCCTTAAGGTAACATGAAGCTTCCTGCTACATGATACAGGGAAGAAGGCAGAAGTGTCAGACCAGACTGCTGAAGGTGGCTGAGTTTGAGACTTCACTGTTAAAGATCTTTTCTTCAGAGTTTAAACCAAATGAGCTGTTTCCTCAGAGAACCAGTTTCACTTGAGACCTCAGCCCCCCACAGTTTAGGAGTGCGTGTTGGAGAAGGAAGAGCAGGCTCAGATTCATGTCTGATACAGGTACAACTGTAGTGTAAATCAAGAAGCAATGATACCTCAGTGATCTAGGGTCATCCAGCACTAATTGTCCTGATTCTTCCTATTTTTCTGCTGCATATGAAAATGAATTAACTCTAGGAATGACACACTCTTATATGCCAGGACCTTCTGGCATGATGGGCTGTATTTCTTCTGTCTTCCCAGGTGCAGAGAACTGGTGGCTCATGTATCATTCACTTTGTTAAAAGCCTCTAAGAAAGTGATACATAAAAAAAAAGCCTGTTCTGGAAATGATATGCTTTACAAAGAAAACAAGATCTATAATACCTCCAAAAGTCCTCTTAGTTATAGATCTGCTGAGACTCCAACTGCTATGTCAGGAATGTAGGTACCAAATCTAATTCCTGCTGGCTACAGAGGGACCTGTAAAGGGCAGGCAACTGTGGCCATGGGACTCAGAACTTTGCAATCTGGTTTTTTTTGTCTTGAGGTTAAATCCTCTAGTCTTATTAACAATTCTATTTATAATGTACCTTCTTGGAGACACTTAAGTTGTTGCACAAGGTGTAGAAATGCAGCAACAAAGAAAATGGCCTCATAAAAAAAGTGTAGAAATGAAGTGCTAAAAGGCACTATCATGGAGATAGCAACAGTTCCAAGTCATATATTGATGTCAAAATTGTCCCTTTTTATGCTATAAAGATTAATACTTTGCCATTGGAAGCTCAGATACCACAGTGACAGGACCAGGGTAAGATCTGGAGTGGAACAGGACAGATGAAAAGGGCAAAGTCAAAGCAAAGGATGCCTTGTTGACCTTGGAATGTGATATCACTGCTGTATCAGCCTGGACCAGAGCAATGCCCCCAGGCCCCTGAAGTGAACTGGTTCCCAGTAGGGAACAAACTTTGTTAGGTACCTGCCTTCCTCCCCTCTGCTGCCTGGGCCCAAAGGAGTGAGGACAGTAACTGATCTTGAGTCTGAAGCATTGGTGGTCAGAGTACAGAGCTGTAACCCCTGTGCTTGTGTGTGCACACAAGCTCTGTCCCATGAAGGTAACTGTGTCCTCTCCTCCTGGGGATCTTGTGCTTTTGTGCTTGTTTAGAGCTGGGAAATCTGTGTCACCCACTCATCTGTCCTGCCCCTAACCATTCACATCTTGCTAAGTTTCTGGTCCAAGGATTTCCAGAGCACTGGTGGCCTCCCAGCTTGTCTTAAAGGTTGTGTTGTCCTCTTTGTGTGTTCAGTTGGGTGCACTGGCAGGGATGTGTGGGTCTGCAAGGTGGGTTAGGGCTGTGAAGGGCCAGAGGCTGAAGGAGATGCAGGAAAAGTGGCTTTACCCAGTTCCTTCTGCTGAGCCCAGAGACAGCCTCAACTATTGGTTGAGTGTGATTTCTCAGAAAAAGGAGTAAAACAGAGCCCCACTTCCACCCCCACCTCTGTTTCCAGCCCCCAGTTTATTCTGCCTGGTCTATATTTGACTTTCCAGAGTTACTGGGAGAACAAGATTGGCAACTGATCATTTCTGCTGATTTTTTTTTTTTCTGAGGCACTGAAATGTCTTTCATTAAAACTGTCATTCAAGTACAAAGCTTCAACTGGGTGTTTGCTTTCACCACGTGCTGCAGCTATGGATGGAGCTCATCTGTGTCTTTGGGGTGGAGACATTTGGGTAGTGCATGTCTTGAAAGGAAGAGGCTAGCAGAGGGAGCTGAAGAGGACAACTGGTCCAAGCTCTGCCTGACCACATCCATCTAGGCTCCCCAAAAGCTCTTAAGTGGCAATTAGCTGCATGGAGCAGGACATGGTATGTCAGAGGTGTGGTGCCTGATTCCTGCTTTTCTGCAGCCAGAGGTGAAGATGCTCTCAGAGCCTGAAGGAAGAAGCAAGGCCTTGTTTATCAGCAGCCTTGACAAAGAAGAGTTTACTTTTGCCTTCCAAGGCTGTGGAAAATGCTTCCTAGTGTCTGATTGAGAGACATTTATGGTCTGAAGATGGGGGTGTGCCTCTCTCCAGGCTGGAGGTGGTGTGGAAACCTGCCAGCCCAGTAAAAGCTTTCAGCAGGGCTCCCTGGAGACTCTGCAGTAACAACCAGCTCCCCTGTGCTGGGGGTGGGAGGCTGAGAAGGGATCTGGCTTCCAGCTCACCCTGCCATTTTAACCCTTCCATGCCAGGTCAGGCAGCCTGCTCCTCTCTGGCCTTTGGTGTTTTCTAAAGGTGTTCCCCTCTGCTTCCCTCCAGAGCTGCACACAGCTCTGCTGACACCCCACCAGGCTCTCAGCCAGCTGGCCCTGCCCTTCCAGGCTTCAGCAAGGGCACTGGGGTTGTACAAGGCAAACAATTGGGCCCAGCCTGTGATCACCTACTTCATTCCTGCTGTAACTGCAGGCACCATCTGCACTGTTGAAAGGCTACAGCAGTTACCCACCTTGCCACCCATTGCTTCTGTCTGAAAGCTCCATTTTGATCCATGCTAGTCCTGGCAACTGGTAGCATTACCTACCAGGGCTTTGATGTTCAGAGGCTGAAGTGTGTCAGAGGCAGCATCAAAATTGCATGTAATTATCCTTGGTCTGGGTCTGTGGGAGCAAGGCAACATCAATATTGATGCATGACAGCATTTAAGTTTTATGTGTGAGCATAGATCTCCTTCTCCTCCATATTCAGCAGGAGGTTTTGATCACTGCCTGTGTGCTGCACCATTAAAGAGATGCTCTCCTGCTGTTCTTTTTCCTCCTGGGTCTGGTGCCTGATGCCTGGGGCCAGATGCTGCAGTGGCCTCTGGAGCTCCTTACAGCAGAGGGAGCCCTGTGGTGGGGGATAGGCAGTGGCTGTGCAGCCAGGACCTGAGTTGATGGTTTCCCAAAGTGTCTCTGCACCAGGTATCTTCTCTGTCTGGACTTCTGCACCTCTGCTGACATCAATGAATAATTCAGGCTGGAAGATGGAAGAGGGAGGATGAGTGCTCTCGTGGCTGGGAGAAGGGAGGTGGTGGGAAGAGAAGAGTGGTAATCCTGCAATGGCCACAGACAGGTGAGGGAGAGGGTCAGGCAGTGGTGAGTGTGTGTGAATGTTGGTGAGGGCATATGCACTGGTGCAGAAACAAAAGGCAAGGCAGGGCTGACCCTGAAGGGAACTGCCTCACCTCTCAGCATGAGGATGCAGGAGATACAGGGGAAGGCATGAGTGGTGCAGGGAGGGGCTGGTTATGTTCAGCAGTGCTTGGGCATACAACACCCCAGATGGGAGAAAATCCTTACAGCCTCTGGTTCTTCCTGACTTGACCTTAAACCACAGTCAGGACCAAGAATTTCCCACCTCACTTTCCCTTCTGCACCCAACCTATGGCTCCTGCTCTGCCTTTTTTGTCCAGTGTTGGGTGTTTGGACCATGTGTTTACCAAGCAGCTGGACTTGAGGAATTTGTGCCTGGAATGTCTTTAAATGTCTGTCTCCTAAGAGGAGTGTGCTGGGCAACCCTCAGAGGGCAGGATGGGATGGGGGAGCAGGGAGTGGTGGCTGTGCAGGAGAGGTAGCAGTGGGGCTATCAAAGTGAAGTGCCACAGCCCTGGTGGAGCACATGTGCTGGCATGGGCCAGTGGAGCAGCCCTGGTGTGGGCTGTGTGGGGTGGGTTGCCACTTGGACCTTGCCATGTCCAGGTGGGGTTTGGTTCTGAACTAGAGTCAACAAATTGGGGTGAACTTAGGGATGTCTTTTGAGCAGGTTAAACAGCAAAGAGCCACATAACAGGGAGTCTACAGGGCAAAGACATCAACCCATTTGGGACAGAGTATGTGTGTGCCAGGCAGAAAGCATCAGTTGTGGTGGGATCTCTCTGCCTATGGCAGCATTGGAGGCTTGTAGCAGTGCAGTCTTAGTGGCACCTTACCCAACCCTGCCCCAAAGTAGGTGCACCTTCAGGTTTCCAAACTCCTGACCTCTTGCAGCTCTAGGAAACCTGGGTCTTGAATCTTGGGCACTGGGATCTTGCTGAATCTCTCCAGCACATGAAAAAGAGTCTGGTGTTTCTGAATGGGGCAAGGCTGGCAGGTGAGAAAGCCAAAGTGGTGTTGCTCTGGGGTACCTGAGTCATGGACAGACTCTGATGGCTGCAGGATGATGGTGTTCTGCTATGTGAGGCTATGGACTGTGCTCCTGCTAGTGTTTCACAATGCTTTGGGACAAAGAAAATACTTAAGCCACACTGTCTATGGTATAGAGACATATGCAGAGCTCATGCTTACACCATGCTTCTGGCTCCTCAGTATCAATCCTGGTGATTAAAGACTTGGCCCAGTCTTGAGGGAGCTGTGCCTGTTGTGCAGGGGTGTACCTAGGAAGGGTGTCTGCCCCACTGAGTGTGCTTGATGAGCAAGATCTCACCAGCTTCTTCCTACTGCAGCTCATTATTCCCATTCTCAACTCTCAGAGGAGTGATTTGATGAGAAATGCCACTGCTCTGGTATTTGTAACTGTGAATGGCATCTCCCAGGGGAAGCTGCCATTTTGCTGATACCACATCAAAATGGATTTCCTTCCCAGACACAGAGTAAACCACAGAAACAGAGAACAAATTAGAAAAAGACTCCCTCCCAGCCACTATGAAATTTATACTTCTCCATACATTCAAGAGAAAAAAGACATTTCCTGTGCCTTTTTTCCCCCTCTGTGGTCACTTATAATATCCTTTGCTTGAGATGACTTATGTGACTTTGGCCCTTTCAGTAAATAGTGTGGTTGGTATCTCTTTAACCAAAGCAGATGTGGCCATGGTACATCATCAGGTTGTCAGTGTCAGCTCCTCTTAGTTTTTAAGATATTCCTAATTACAATCAGGACACTCAGAAACACTTTTTAGCAGCTTGCTCCCTGTTGTTGAAATTAGTTGCTTTGATGAGGATAATCTATTATGCTTCCAAGTGAGGTTGGGTTCTGGTGAGTAGTGCTGCAAATTGAGTACCATAAGGGCTGCTCATGTTGGGTGAGAGCTGGGGGTGGAAATTCTGCTCTGAACTTAAACTCTCTGGGTGTCTTTAGGGTGAGCTCAGGGAGAACAAAACCCTCCCATGGAGCAGAAGGGCAAAAGCTCACTTGATCTGCCTAGTACAGCCTCACTGGACAATGCTGGTGACTCTCCTGGAGTACATTGGTTCACTGTCACATCTCTGAGGAAAAGGAACTAGTTCATAATAGCTTTGAAAATGTCAAATGTTTAATGTTGGACTTTGAGTTAAGTGTCACCTGTTAACTTGGGTGGCAGGATGATGGAGATTTGGGTGGGTCACCTCAAGAGCTTCTCTCTGCTCTCCCTGGTTTGGTGTATTATTCCTGTACTCATCAGTCTAATGTGACTGCAAACAGACTGACACTGGATAACCATTGCTTTTGGTTTGAAAAAGAAAACACTCTCTTGCCTAAAATGCATTGTTTGAAAGAGGATTTCAGTTGATCTTTCTCTGGGTTGTTTAAATCTCTAAAGAAATAACTTCTTGCTTTCAAAAAAAAGAAAGAGACAGTTACCAACAGTTTAATTTCCAACATATTGTAACCTACTTCTGAGTGCAGTTAAAGCAGTCTCTGTTTCAAGGCATTCACTGAAACCATGACCTGGGGCTGAGATTAAACAATCATTTTGCAGGTTTCTCCCTGTGTTGGCATATTTGATGTATTGCTGATCCAATTAAGTTTTCACACAGTGGTTGTATTGTTACTGCAGGACTTCTTTGTTTATTAACCTTTCTTAGTGAGAAATTCCTTCCCTAACCCTCAACAGATTGGACATATGTTAATCTTGCACAATAGAGAAGAAAAAGTGTCAGAAGGAGGTGAATGAGCTGTGGTTCTGCTGGAGGATGTAACCATGGCTCTGCTAGGGTTCAGGTTAGGAGCTCCAGCAGTTTGCAGGCTCAGAGCTGCTGTTACAAACTTTAATATTCCAGATGGTAATATAAATAAATTAATATCTTTTCTCCATCTATCCTTCCATTATAGCTTTCTTTGTTAGCTGGTTTGTAACCTTGAATGCCAGAGTCCCAGCACGGTGGGGGTTGGAAGGGACCTCTGGGGATCACCTAGTCCAACCCCCTTCTCCAGCAGGGTCACCCACAGCAGCTTGCCCAGGATCACCTCCAGCTGCCTTGGGAATCTCTCCCCAGAAGGAGACTCCACAGCCTCTCTGGGTAGCCTGGGCCAGAGCTCTGCCACTGGACTCTCTCCAGCAGTTCCTTGTCTCTCTTGAACTGGGGAGCCCAGAACTGGACCCAGGGCTCCAGCTGTGGCCTCCCTAGGGCAGATAGAGGGGGAGGAGAACCTCCCTCGAATCATCCATGCTTCTGTGGAACTAGATTTTTCTCTCCATCTTGCCATTGCTGGCATTTCAACTCAGTTGTGTTTGCTCTTTATTACTGTGGTGGACTAATATGTCACCTAAGACTTGAGATGTTTCTGCTCCTTGTCTGGCTAGCGTCTGACATGCTGGTGAAATGATATCATGGGAGGGCATCCTGGTCCCCCCAGAACAACCTGGTAGGCTTTTGCCTGTGCATGCACCACAGCATGGCTGAAGCAGCAGGGACTTGTATTCCCCTGGGCAGAACTGGGAGGGTTGCAATGGAAGGGCTGGAGATGGATGCTGTGTTTGTCACTGCATGAACTGCATGTTAGCTTACAGAGCCAGGAAATTGCTTTTGACTTGCTGCTCTCTGCTTCATGTCATTCATCAGAGGTGTGTGTGCTTAATAACACAACTGACTTGCTCTTCCCTGGAGCCCAGACCTAGAACACCCAGAGCCTCTAGCTGCAGATGCCCAAAAACCCCCATGACTCAGCAGTGGTTCTGTGGAGGGGAAAATCTCCCAAGTGTCTGTGCCTTTTCCAGCCCCACAGGGGAATAATCTTCCCCATGATGTTCAAGTTTATGGATCAGCTGCTCCTCAGCATCCCTTGTTGTATTACCAGGACTTTGGCTCTGAGAGTTTGCAGAATCCTTGTGTTTGTGCATGACAACATTGTTATAATGGTCCCTCCAAGTGCAGGGCTCAAGTTCTCTCTATTTCCTGCTGCTTTTTTTGACTATGCAAATTCTGGCAGAGTAAGAAGTAAACCTGTTGTAAAATAACAGCAAAGCCAGCCCTCCTCTTCAGGTGCCACAGAAATAGCAACAAGGGGTTCAGGTAACCTGAGCTCCTCCTTGATGTGATTCACTGTGCACCAAGAAAGGTCTCTGTAACAAGTCCAAAGCACATGCTTGGCTCTGTCTCTAGTCAGTGAAACATTAGGAGCTCAACTAAGCCAGTGGGATCTATTCCTGTGGTTAAAAGCATGCTGACAGGCTTCCTTGGGTCAGAGCCTTCTCAAACAGTGACAGTAAAACTGAAAGTTATCTCTGTAGATTGCTTTCCATAACTTTAAACAAACCCTAGACTTCCTCTTGGTTTTGTCTTGTAGCCAAAGTTTCTGGCCTTTTTTCTTTGTTCTGCTTTATCTACCTTGGAGAAACTCACACCAGCCCAGACTCTCTGCAGCTGATTTCCCTGCTTAGATATTTACTACCCTGCAACAACCCCCGTGGGAATTCTCTGTTGAAGGAGCAGCCTGGCTCTCAGCAATCTGTGAAGAGGGGGTGAAGGATGTTTGACTCACCAGGTGCTCTCTCTGACAAGGAACAGAAGTAAATAGCTTCTTTAGGCTTTCCTCTAGTGTTTGTTCTGCTTTGACTGCTTTCTTCTTGAAATGGCACCTATAGTGTCTATAGTATCCTTTGAGAGCAGACTGAGCTTGCTGAAAGAAAGAAAACATTGGAAGAGACTGGAAAAGAGCAAGGCTGGTTCCCAAACTCCACAGGTAGTTCTGTTACATCACTTAAAGAGGATTTTCTTTCTCTACTTACCCTATAAAATACAGATTATTAGTTCTAATATTCCAGCTCCCTTGTTTATCAGTTTGGGAAGCTGGGCAAGATGCTTCAAACCCTTTTGGCATTCTTGGCCATTCCACAGTCTTTCTGGCAGACCTGTAGCAGCATCCCATGTCCTTCCCTTTGGCTGTTCATCAGCAGTGTACCTTCTCTGGAACATCCTGATCCTGTGGGCTGTGCATCCACATGGGCAGTTACTGGGGTACAGTGAACCCCACGAAGGCTTGGAGGGACTTAGTGCCTCTTCAGGACCTACAGTTCTCCCAGAACTGCCCTATTTTTTGGGTTTTTTTTTAATGCCTCAGATATTTTTAGCTCTTGAGAGACAAATATAGTTAATACATTCAGCACTGACGTCAAGCCCAGAGCCAGTGGGTAGCTGGAATAGCTAACATTTGATTTAATCATCTTGCTAAGCAATTTCTCCCCCCCCTCACCTTTTCTTTTTCAGTTAGAGGATCTAGAAAGGCAGCTCAAGCTGGGCCAGACTGTGAGTATATAGGGGGAGGTTTGTTTGTTTTGGTCTCCAAGAGGAACTTCATTCTCTACCTTGTTCTAAAAGGCAACAATTTATCTTGGGAGAGCAAGATTCTGTCTTTTGGCTTTGGCATCATCAAAAGTTTGCTCTTGATGACTGATTAGTTATATTTGTCCATTTTTGTCCCCACTCCATGGAGGATGGGAATCAGGAACTGGAGGGCTCTCCTGTTTTGCTCTGAAAGTCTCTAGTTCAGTGTTGGTCACTGGTATTTCAGCCAAGCATCCTGCCTGGTGCAGCTGTAAGATTTCTGTAGGGATGATGGAGATTGGGCCATTCCCATGGCATGAGGCAGATAGAGAGCTACTGTGGGAATTAATCCAAGCTATAACTCTACAAAAAGACAGCCTCCACAGGCACCACAAGTGGCTGAGGCTGCCCACAGCCATGGTCATGCCATGGATCTGCCTATGTTGTGGTCCCAAGCAGCCACTGTGCTAAGTGATTGAATGGGAAAGTGTTTCAGAGTGCTTTTGTTGCTTAGATTTTGCATGAGACAAACCTGTTTGGAATGTTAGTCAGAGGAAGGAGGAGATGGGTGTGTGTAGAACAGGCAGAGTTGTGGGGCTGAGAGCCTACAGCGGAGTAAAGCTTCATGGTGGTTGCACTTGGAAGGCTGTGGACCCCAGGGAGATGGGCAACATCTTGAGTGGCTTCTCCCCACTGCCCTGGGGCAATAAACACAGACCCCAACTCTTACATCCTCATGAAGACAAAACCCACGGAGGGAAGTTCTTACCTCCACAGTCTCTCCAGCAGAGCTGGGGACAGGGCAGGTATCACCATCCAGGGAGAAGGTTCCAGGTGTTGATGCTCACCAGAGGTGGTGAAAGCAAAGAGAAGGTGTTCTGGGAAGGGCAGATCCTGCTGCTGCCAGCCCCAGGGCCCAGGCAGTTCTGCCTGCTGGGAGAGCTTTGCTCTTGCCACATGTTTCTGTGCATCAGTGTGACCAGCCCTGGCAAAAAGCACTGTGGGCACTATCTCAAAGTGGGGGATAATGAATTTAATGGTAGGTCTGAGTCTGGGAATTATTATTATCCTGTTTTTTACAGCCAGGAGTGTGATATTTGAGTCAATATCTCCATGACACAGAGCAGAGGTGAGAGAAAATCAAAACTCTTAGCACTGGGTCTTAGAGAACTCCTAGCTATGGTTTATTTCTCAGATGTAAACTATCTGATTGTTCTGAGAGCTGGCCCTGGAGTTCAGCTCTGTGGACTGGCACTGAGGACTTGGCTACTCCTGTGTGAACCACCCAGGCTTCATGCTTGGCCTGTGCCTCCTCCTAGAACATACCTTTGTCCAAAAAGATGTGGAAAATATTTTGGGGTATTATTATTTTACCTGTGTGCAAAGGTTCTTGCTGTAGAAGCATTCTGAGAGAAGAAGTTGAGTGACAGGAGTAAAGATCTCTGGTGAGAAGATAAGCACTGACCTGCAGAAAGCTGGCTATAGATTATGGTGCTTAGTGGCATGGTGGTGATAAGTTGGCAGCTGGATTTGATGATCTTAGTGTCTCTTCCAACCTTAATGATTCTGTGATTCTGTGTGTACAACTCTTTTTAATAAGTTCTGCCATCTTTAACTCTCCCTTGGGGCATGGGTTTGGGGTAGTGATGCATTTGGTTTGACCCTTCCATGGGTGGGGTGGGAGCAGCAGCACCCTCTCTTTTGTCTCTTGGCACCTCCATTGCTGTGGTAAAGGCTCTGCTTTCTGGTTTGAAAGACATCCACTGAGAAAAGGGGAAGATGTGCCTTGCTTTGGAGGCACTTGGAGGATTGAGCAGCTGTGATTGCAAGGTGCATTGTGCTCAGGAGGGACTAAATCACAAGTTACATCCTGTTAGTGCTCACCAGCTAAAGTGAAGTATATGAGCATCTTAAGGCTCCAAGTTAAAACTTGAAGATCATGCAAGAGAGATGTTTCTTCAAGTAGCTTTAGAGATCTTTAATTGTTTCCCCTTAAAGCAGCCTGGGGACTTGCTGAAGCTTTGGCTCTGCTAAGCATATAAGCCCATAAGTAAGGTTCTTGTAAGTCATGTCATACCATGAAATAACTGTTTGCAGAGCACTGAGGTAATATCCATGGCCTCCTAGTGCCAGCTCTTACCATGGAGACAGATAGTGAAAAACCCCTCTCTGGTGGCTCCAGACACTGGTTTAGGCTTGGCTAATTGTGGTGCTCTATAGTGCACAGCAACTTGGTCAGCTTTGGCTTCTGGTTGTGCCTCAGTTGCTCACTGTGAGCCAGCCTGTTATTCTGCTTGGTAACTTGAGGTTGATTTACTTTATGTGCCAGAGAAGCAGAGCTCTTCTGTACTTCTGGGGCACCTGCAGGCTAAATGAGAGGCTGATGAGCATCCACACATCCTCCTGGGAGAATGGACCATGTTTCCTTGCTCCCTTTGCTTTGCTGCTGCAGGGCATTGCTGAGACTTGCTGCACAGAGCCACAGCAGAGTCCACAAGGCTCTCTTACTATTTAAGGATTTTGGTACAAGTGACTCCAGGGCCCCCTGCAAGCACGTTCTCCCTGTGCCCAAGACTGTTATGCCTGTTATGAGCCATCCAACCTGCTCTTCCCCTCCCTCTGCCATTATTCCAGCTTTTCCTCCAGGCTCATTCTCCAGGTAACAGTGTTCTTTCTCTGCAACAGTAAACCCAAAGACTTTTCAGAGCAGACAAATCTCTGTGCTATTATGTGATTTGTAGGTTGTTGTTTTTTTTTTTTTCCCTTTGTAAATGAACATTGCTGCAATCTGGATTATAGAAGGTTTTTGGGGAGACTTTTGAGTATTAAAGGATTGGGGTCTGATCAGTAATATAGGGCATGTTGATCCAGAAATGAGCCTGTCTCATGATTTCTGTGCAGCTCAGACTAGGTTTGGACCCTGACTGGTATAGATTTGGCATCAGAGCAATGACTTTCTCCCCTTAATTGGCTCCTGTGAAGGGTTCTGCTGGGATTCCTCTTCTCTTTGCCTGGTGAGCACATCAGATAGGTGATCTTAGCTGAAGCTTGCCAAATATTTTAATTTTGCCCTACTCTAGCTGTTGCAAAGCTCAGCACGTTCCATACTGAAGTGAAGGTCAGCATCTAGCTGCACCAACTTTCTGCAACTCAGATTGGGCTTGGTGATCCTTGTGGGTCCCTTCCAACTCAGGACATTCTATGATTCTAAGAACTTTGATCTCAAATGCTTGAGGAAGGATTTGAGGTGTGGGGTTTTTTGTCCAGGATCAAACAAATAGGGTTCACAGAATCCCAGTATGGTGGGGGTTGGAAAGGACCTCTTGAGATCTAGTCCAACCCCCTTGCTAAAGCAGGATCACCCAGAGAAAGTTGCTCAGGACCACATCCAGGCATGTTTTGAAAGCCTCCAGAGAAGGAGACTCCACAGTCTCTGTTGTGCTGCAAAGTCTCTCCAGGTTGGGATGCCTGCAGGTGCCACTGTAGTATAAATGCATCTCTTTGCCTATTCTCTAGGAAAAGGAATTGGGCTTGTTCATACTTCTGCTCTGCTGTGGGGCTGCATGGCCATAGCAGAGCAGCCAGACTGACTGTGAGCTCAGACCCACACAGCATGCTTTAAGTCTTCAGCAAAGTGCTCTGTGTGATGATTAACTTGCATATGCAGCTCTGAGTCTGCCATGAAGTCAATACCTCCAGTTCCTCTGCAGACACCCCTGCCATGGTATTTATAGCATACCTGCTGGTGGGTGGTGTGATCCTTTCTGGTAGTTCTTCTTTTTTTTTTTACATTTTCATTCATGAAGGCTGAGGCTGCACCTCCCACCCAGGAGTGATGCTGTCACCCTGTGCTGCTGCAGGCACCAAAGCTCAAATCCCTGCAGAGAGGTGCCTGCTTCCTGCAGGGTGCTGGTCAAGCTGAGGTGGTTTTCTGTGTGGGACAAAATCCCACACCATCCACATCACCAAGAGGTGCCTCTTGGGGCTGTGGCTCTCATACAGGCTCAGTGCAGAGCTGCTTTTGGCTTCATCAGCAGACCCAACTGCCTCTTCTCTGTGCTTCACACTCTTTTCTCCTTCTGAAGATCTCCTCCTTCCATGGTGTTGTCAGATGGATCTGGCCTGGGCAAATTGGGGTTTTTGTGCCTCATGTTGATTGTCCAAAGGCATTTATACCCTTTGCCTTCTGAAAACCAGGGCTGCTTTCCCAAGTTCCATGTTGTACACCCAGAATCTCCTCTTGTTTAGTGTGTTTTCCATTACTCCACCCCTTCAGCAGCTCCCCTCTTCTCCTGCCCTCTCCCTTGCTTGTGTGTCCATCATCCTCTTCTTGACAGCTTCTTTTCTGTTCCTGATAGACCCTGATGCCTTCCTTGGTGCTTCAGGCCTACACCACCTTCTTGCTTTCTCTCCCATGAGGAAAATAAAACAAAACTGAACCTTCCCTTTGCTTAGGAGAAATAGTTGTGTAAGCTCCAGCTGCTTGCCTTGCTTGAGAGCTCTCCACCACCTTCCTGGACCACATATGGGAAGGGAGCTGGGGTAGCTGCAGCTTTGGGGCTCTTTGCTGTGCAGCTTGGGTGTCTTATGGGCTTGGTAGGCATAGAAAAGGGATGCAATGAAGAAACTGCATCTCCCAAAGGGGATGTAAAGCTATGGCTTTCTCAGTGCAAGGTGCCAGACTTGGAGCACTTGTCTGACCATGAGGCAGGTGCCTGTGTGCCTCCCTGCCAGCAGACCCCAGAGGACCCCATCCTGCTCGTGCCTGGCATTCACCCAGGCTTCTCCTCACATGCAGTTGGATGAGACACATGGATACCTGCCCACCAGGACCTGGCCCAAACCCACTTGCTTCACACAAGCCACCAACCATTTGTCATATGGTGGTTCTGCATCCCAGCTGCTCTGGGTTGGACTCAGACCAGCAGCTTGTGGACTGGGCAAATGCCTGCCAGGCTGCAGTAGCTCCTGAGCTCCCAGAGACCTGGAGGTAGACATGTGCTGGATGCTTGCATTTGGACCTGCACAGCATGAAAACATCAAGGTGATATTTTTGGCTTTGCCCTTCCCTAGGGATAGGGAATGTCAATACAATAAAACTGGCTCCAACAAATGCCTAATGCAAGACTGAACATCCTTGGAGGACAGAGTTATTTTGTAGGCTTTTTGGACAAGTGCTGAGTGCACTAGAGGTCTCCAAGTGCAGTTTGGAGGAATAGATGAAGGAGGAATCTGACCCCAATGAACAGATTGCTTTGGAGGAGTAAACTTCTAGACACATATACCAAATAAGCCCTTTGAGTAAGCAAATCCAGGGATCAGTCTCTTTACTTCTGCTTGTGTGACTGCAAATATGACTTGACTTTTTTTTTTTCTCCCCTGGAATCTAATAAAAGAAAACATTTTGAAGAAATTAAGTCAATTTAAGAAGTGTGTTGGAGAGAGCTCTTCCTACAGCTCCCTAGTTCATCTCCATATCTGCCAGGGGAAAGCTACATGAAAATTATAGTGAGATGAAGTAAGAACCATGCTGGTGGTGGACTCAAGTCTCAAGGTGGACTCTAGGGCTTCTCCCCAAGTCAGGATACAGGTGGCACCAGGTTTTAAGCAGTGTCATGCATTGGCATTTGGGATGAGAATTGCTTTGCCCTGGGGACCAGTCAGGGCTGCTCTTCTTCTGGGGACCCTCTGTTGTCTTTGTTTCAGGAGGAACCTTCTCTTATGGGGAGAAATTTCTTTGCCTGCAGTCTCTAAGCACAAGGAATAAGAGTGGGAAATGCATAGAGGCAGAGCTGTAGCAGAAAGGTTGAAGGGAAACTGAGAGTGTGCAATTAATTACAAAGCCAAGACCCTGCTGGAAGAGGTTTGGTTTGGTTTGGGGCAAAGGATTTCAGGAACAGAGGACAAGTTCTCCCAAACACTAAGGAGAGCCTGAGCCATAGCAAGTGGTTCTACATGGACTCATGGCACTAACCAGGCCAAGGCAGCAGCTTTCAACCTCTGTTAGTTCCTAGCTCCACTTACAGGAGATACAGGCTTCTGATAATAAACTTTGGGTTTACATCTCTTGAAGTCCCCTTAGAAACAAACCAGAGACCTTGCTGGGAGGTCTAGGGCAGGTGAGGGAACAGCAGGTGGGAAGGGTGGGACACTGCTGGCAGTGCTGTCTTGTGCTGGAAACACAAAGACTGTCAGATTTCATCCTCCCTGTCTTTGGGACAGCTGGAGAGAAAGGTCTGTGTGTCACAAAAGCAGATTGTGCAAGATCTGGCTGCTCCAGCACTCTGCTGAGCCAGAGGAGTGAGTCTGGTGCTGTCTGGACAACGTGGGCTTTTTCCTTGTCCACATGTTTCTGCATCTCATCAAAGTGCTGTCAGCAGCTTTCTCCAAGAGAACATGGCTTTCTTGTCTGATTAGGGGCATCTTTCTGTGTCCTACTGACTGCAGCCAAAGAGGATTTGTTCTCTTTAAATTTTCAGGTCATGCCCAGCACCCTAAGCTGTCCCTGTGACTTGGAGTCGTTTGCTGTAGTTCAAAGAGGAGAACATTACAGCATCAGATGGGTAACACTTTGCACCAGGGCAGTGATGGATTGAGCTAGCCATGGGTTGTGTTTGATCTGCTGCTGGCCACCACATGATCCTGGCTGGCTTTCAGCCTAGCATGTGTTTGGTTTGCCATATTGTGCTGCAGTAACTGAGGGCTTGATGTGAGATGTGGACTGGTTCCCAGTCCTGACCCTGCCTGAGTGGGAAGCTGTGAAGTTTGCCTGGCTGGGTGCTGAAACTTGGTCTGGGTACAAGGGGAAGGGAGGGATGAAAAAGAAACTTGTGCTTACATTGGTCCCCTCCTCCAGGGCTTGAGGGGGGTAGTCATCATCACTGAGTTGCTCCTATGACACTGCTGAGACAGCATGTGGTTCTCCCTGCTTCAGAGGAGGAGGAAAGAGATGGGCAGGCTCAGGAGAGTTCCGGAGAGAGGAGAGCCCTGAGGTGGCACCGTGGTCAGGAAGGTGAAGCTGCTGAGTGTTGTGCTTGAAGGTTGGAATACTTCTGGATAACATGAACCCAAACCTCCTCAGTATGTGCATTGATAGTTACCATTTGTCTGCTGTAGTTCAATCATTTAGGTTGGGAAAGACCTCTGAGGTCGTCAAGTCCCACCATGGACCCAACAGCACCATGCTGCTAAACCATGCCATAAAGTGCCATGTCTACACACCTGTTAAACCTCTCCAGAGATGGTGACCCCACCACTGCCCTGGGCAACCTGTTCTGATACCTAACCATGCTTTCTGTGAAGAAATTCTTCCTAATATCCAACCTGAGTGCAACTTGAAGCAATTTGCTCTTGTTCCTATCACTTGTTACTTGGGAGAACAACACCCACCTCTCTCCAACCTCCTTTCAGGGAGTTGCAGAGAGTGAGAAGGTCTCCCCTGAGCCTCCTTTTCTCCAGACTAAACAACCCCAGTTCCCTTAGCTGCTTCTCACAACACTTGTGCCTCTTAGAACTGTTGCTGCTCAAACTTTCTGTAGTTCTCCCTTCCCCCTGTTCTGTTTACAGTTGCATAGCTCCCAAGAGTTGTTTGTTTGCTTTTGTTTTTAATTAATGTCTCTCCTCTCTTGGTGCTCTTGGCTGCAGAACAAAGTTTCAAAACAAGACTGTACTGGCTCAAAATCTAGAAGAAGAATCCTTTTTGTGAAACTCTTTTGGAAAACTCTCTGGCTTCCTCAGGCTGCCTCTCAGCCCATTGGGGCTGAGTGCTGAGATGTGAGCACATGGCAGTGGGGTTACAGGCACAGACCCTGGCCACTGAATTCCACCTCTAGTTTGCTGCCTTACAACATGAGCTGTGAATTTCTGCCTGGAAGTGGCAAACTGCCCTCCTGGATCACTATTATTCTGATCTAGTGCTGCAGATCCCCTGCTATAAAAACATGATTAGGAGAGAGACAATAACCAGAGCAGCCATTGTTGATGCCACATAATGCATTGTGTCCTTAGCATCTGAATTTTTCCATTTCCTTTTCTAATTTCTAGTAATTGAGCTCAATGAGCCTGCTTGGAGCTGATTTCTTGATACAGTTTTCTTTACATCTATTTCTGATTTCTGGCCTCACTCCAGCTGCTTGCTTGATGGTGCATTTTATTTTAGCTTCTTAATTTGCTGTTAGAGTTGTCAACACCACGGGGCCCTCTTGCTGCTTTGCTTGCCTTAAGTAGAGTGGATGTATATCTCAGATTAGTTAACCTCTTGGTTGCTGCTAATACAGGAAACCTTGCAGCTGTTATTAGCAGCCACTTGCTGTGCTGGTGGCAGGTGAATGGGTCTGCAGGGCTGTGCTGCTGACAGAACCTGGGGCACTCAGGTAGGGAACAAGCCATGGATATGGGGATGAATATCCTGGACTCATCTTCAGGTGACTTCAGTTTTAGTGCTGTCCTCAAATGACTCACAGCTGCCCAGCAAGTCTCAAAGCAGCAGATGTAGATGTGGCCCTTTCCTCTTTCCCCATCCACACACACATGTAATTGCATTTGAAAGGAACACGTTGTGGGCTCACAGGCTAACAGCTTTAAGTAGAGATGACAGATCTGAGGAGGTCAGAATCTCACTCTTTTCAAGTCCATGCAGTTTTGTTGAGTGCAGCAGAACGACTCTGACCTGCAGCTGCCTCGGGCCTGGCTCACTGCCTTTGCAGTTATCTTTCATGCTGGTTTTTGTTGATGCAACAGAAAGCATCTTCATCTTCTCTCTATCCAAGTAACAGGCATGACCAAATCAGGGTTGTGATGAGGCAAAATGAAAACATGAGGCAGAAACCAGAAGCACAAATGTTCTCTTTCATGGTTTCCTTCTTCCCCTTGGTGGCTCAGGCTTTTATGGCTTTATAGGAGAACTTCCCTCAGTGTGTTTTTCCTGCTTTACCCATTTACATGTTGCAGAGCTTGGCTATGCAGGCAAAAATGTAGCTGTTTTGCAGGTGTCCTGATGAATTTTCACTTTTCCAGAAGATCTTTCTGACATGGCAGATTCTCTCCCATGCTATTGCATGTTGAAATGTCCCAGCTGGTCTGTGTTTACTGCTGCCTGGGTGTCAAAAATTGGTCCTTCAATGTGTGAACCCTTATGGGGTTGGTTTGGGGGTTTTTTTTAAGCTTTCATGTCAGTCCTTTGGGTCGATGATCATGTGGTTAGCACTTGACACTGGGACCATGCTGTTGCCTGGTGGCTGTGTAAGACATCCTGTTCCTTTGCTGACTGGAGAATCATCATTGAGAAACTAAAGCACATGCTTGTAGCCTGTTACTCAAATGCTGATCTGCTGCTTGGGCTGAATCATCACCCCCATGCACATAATTACTGTTTATTGTTTACCTTGCTTCCAAATTAATCAGCCAGTTGCTTTGTAGAGGAGAAAAGAAGAAGCAGTTGTTTAACCTGGCTTGTGGCAAAATCTGTTTGGATTCCTTATCACTGCAGAACTACTTCTGCATCTGGGGCAAAATAACTTCCATTTCATACATGTGGCTCATAATCTAGCACAGAGTTGTGCCTATTGCTGCCCTGGAGAATGGCTAATTATGCTTATTTTTTTGTAGTGACTAGGAATTAGAAGCAGCTTGATCTTATTGTGTGATACACTAAGGAATGGGAAAGAACAACAATTTCTGTCATCATTGTCTAGGTCTTGGCTGGACATAACAGATGACCAAGGGAGATGTGGTTATGCTGTGGGTAGGGTTTAGCAGGAGAAGGTAAAGCTAATGACACAAGTTGCTGATACAAATGAGGCTCTGCCAGGCAATGCCATCAGTAGCACAGTTCCTTTTGCAGCAAAGAAACAAACTACAATTACTTTCTGTTTATTAGCCAAAAGAAGATTTCATTGCTGTTGTGGGTTTTTTTTCCCTTGAACACAGACATCTGCAGAAGATATACATCAGCCCACTTGTAGCTTGAATAGGAGAGGATTTTTGAGCTTGATGATGATGGAAAAAACCCAGTGATGGTTAATAGTTTCTAGCTTTAATTCTCTGCTGGGTACTTGCATTGGCAAAGGCTGTCCACCCTTAGAGGCAAGTGGGTGGTGATTTGCATGGAAAGGAAGAAAGAAGATGCAGTTGGGATGCAAAGTAGAAAAAGAAATTGCCATTAATTGGAGAAAAGCTTGGATTCTTCCCAGTGAACTTTGAGTACCTGCATTAGAAGATTAGGCATTAGAGAAACCTCTCCAAGAGGCAGCTCCACATAGTGGACTTGTCTTAGGGAACATCTCTGTGCATTGGTGAGAGAGAAATAAGAGTGTCCATGGGCAGCTGGTGTGCAACTGGGTTACTCTGCCCTGATTTGTCTTTGGGCAAACCCTCCATGGCTCTATTGTTCTTTGTTTTCCCCCAGTCCTTCAAGTGGGGTAATGAAACTGGATGTGACAGTAAAGGGAGAGACCTGGGTGAGATGGAAGTCATGAAGCCAAATTTAATTAGTGGTTGAAAATAGCCTTGGCTGGTTTGAAGTGGATTTTGCTGTTTGTAGTGCAGCCAGCAAGTCTCCAGCCATACTCAGGTTGTTGCAGACTTGTAGGGCTGAGGCTTCAACTACCATTTCTCCACTTCTCCAGCCTGGTTTTGGAAACCTGAGGAGATGGCAGTGTGAAGCTCTGAGGCACCATGTCACAGAGCACGTGAGGCAAGGGCATATTTACTCTTTTTTTTTTCTTATGTAGAGCACATAAAGCAGTTTTTATAGCCTGAGGCAATACTTTAATAGTTGTTTGATGGTAAATTTCCATGTCAGCTGCTCTGGAATTTGGTTTCAGGACTGAGCCAGGAGAAGCATATTGTAGCAGGGGGATTCCTGGTTATGTGAGAGCCACAAATGTGACCTGGGAAGGCAGAGATCCAAGAGAAGAATGAGAAGTTTGAATGATAACTGTTGCCTCATTCCAGGATGCAAATGAAACACCAAATGTTCAAGTTCAAGCTGGGGTGGCAGCTTTTTTTTTTTCCTTTCTTGAAGGATCTGGCCACCCCCAGACTGGGTCTGATGCAGTTTCTCTCTTGAACATATTGAAGGCAGAATTCATCATCTTCATAACTTTTTCCATATGGCTGTTATTCCTCCTGGAAATAGTTCTGTTTGGCTTCCTGTTCCTTGGTTCCTCCTTTCCCATGTCTGATTCTGGGGTATATAAATTTTTTTTTGCCTGCTTGAATGTGATTGTGGGTCCTTTGCAATTTATAACTTGAAAATGAGCCTGTGTTGAGTTTGGGTTGCAGGATGAGTAGGGAGCAGTTAGGTATGTGCAGTGCTGCTGCCATAGCACATGAGCCTGTAGCCCTCTTGCCCACTCAGAGGTACTGGATCAGCCACTTGGGCTCTGCCATCCCAGCTTGCATGGATGCACTCATTCACCTCCTTTGCCAAGTCCTCAGCTCCACCTTGGTGTCTAAAAGTAGGATAATTAAACCCCCATAACTTTTGTGCTTCTCTGAGATCTTTATATTAGTGCTCCTTCAGGGTGGCTGGAAGTGGTCACCAGTCACCTACTGAAAGGGGAAGAGGTTAGTGGGACTTAGATTGGATATCAGGAAAAATTTCTTCTCAGGAAGAGTTGCTAGGTATTGGCCCAGGCTGCCCAGGGCAGAGATGGAGCCACCATCCCTGGAGGGGTTCAAAAAATGAATAGATGTGGTACTCAGGTGTATGATTTAGTGACATGGTGATGGTAGGTCAGTGGTTGGACTTGATGATCATAGAGGTCTCTTTCAACCTTAATGATTCTGTAACTCATGGTCAGAAGGTCCAGGGAGGGGATTCTGTCCCTGCACTCTACTCTGGTGAGACCTCACCTGCAGTAGGGTCTAACTAAAAGAGGGAGATTTAGACTAGCTATAAGGAGTAAATCTTTTACACTGAGGGTGGTGAGAGCCTGTCCCAGGTTGCCCAGAGAGGTGGGAGATGTCCCATCCCTGGAACCATTCCAGCTCAGGTTGTCTGGGGCTCTGAACAACCTCCTTTAGTTGCAGAGGTCTCTCTTGCCTGCCAGGAGTTGGGCTAGATGACATTGAAATGTCCTTTCCAACCCAAACCACCCCCTGATTCTATCAGTCTGTGCTTTTCCAAGGGCTAATCCAGCAGCATGCTCTGTGCTCCTTTATCAGAGCAGTGCTTCTGGTTCTTCTTGCTGTGCCTGAGCAGGGAGTTTGGATTGAGAGTCCTGATTCTTTGCTGTGAATCTTGATTGTGATCTCACAGCTGTAACTCAAACAGCCAAAGGAGAAAAGGGTTTGTTCACAATGGTGCTTTCACAGCCATCTCCCTTTCCTTGATATTCTCAGTGACTTAATCTTTGCTGGGAGAACCTTGAGGTGTTCAATTGCTGGTGGAAGCCCTGTGCAAGTGCCAAGGATTGACTCTCTCAGAGAGTTGCTCAGGGCCAAAATCTCTGGGCTCCATTCAGCCTACAGGATTGCAAACTGACAGTTAGCAGCATAAATCAGTTGCCCATAAACTTTAGGAGCTGATGCTAACTCTGGAGGTAAAAAGAACAGAATACAGTCTGCTCTCCCACACCCTGCTCTGCCTGACACCTGTATCTCAAACTCCATCCAGCTCAGGGGGATGAGGATGAGTGTTTGCTAAGCAGACTGGGAACATCCATCTGAAAGCTCTAACACTTGTTTGATTTGCACTGTTGTGCTCCTCAGCATCCACTTCTCCAGCAGTGCCAGGCAGTGGTAGAACCTTGTTGGTGCCAAATACTGACTTCATTGGGATGTCTGGCATATCACAGGTCAAGCTCTGAATGTCCAGATGGCAGCAAATTGCCCATTAGGTGAATAATTGGGTTTTTCTGGAAGGGAACAGAACCTGTGGCTGACCTGTGTTCCCAGAAGACATTACTTAGTAGCCTTAGACGTTGGTCCTGGAGGCCAACAGGATGTTTGTTGGTCATGGATGGTCTTTGGAGAAATCAAGTCCTCCTGGGTCTCCTGGAGGCTGGATAAGCATGGCACATGTGCTAAAGAATATGGGGGGTTTTGTTTGTTTTTCTTTTCCCCTCTGCTGTGGAACATTAGATGGGACTTGGAGACTAAGGAAAGATTTGCTTTTGGAGTTGAAGCTTTTCTGAGCCCTTGGCTGGTGGAGCCCTGAGGCTCATAAGAGGCTGTTGTGGGGAGCAGGAACACAGGAGGACATTGTGTATGATGCTGAGCTCATTGGAACCACATAGCAAATGATAGTGAACCAAGTCCCTGGGAGCAGGCTGGAAGTGATTTAAGGTTGCTTTATGTCCCTCAAATGAGGAGGGAAGACTCACAAACTGAGTTGTCTTGGCCAGAAGGTGGTTTGTATGGTAGATCCCAGACAGGGGAGACTGGGAGAAGCAATTATTGGCACAGGCTTAGTGGCAAACACTCTCCTCTAAACCCCCCACGTGTGTGCTGCTGGTGGGCTCACTAGGACAGATCTTCTGTGTAGGAACCATTTGACTGTCCTGGAAAAACTGGGTTTGACCTGGGTCTCTGAGGGATCCTCTCTTTTAACATCTAAAAGGAAGTGAATGTATTTAGAGCTTGGGGGAAACAGTCATTTCCTCACCCAAGGCAGCTGATCTTTCAGACAACACCAAGAAATGGTTCATTTTGCTTTTTCATTTGCTTTCTTGGCAGTTTATTCCCCCTGTAACCATGACACAACCAGATGCTCCCACCAGCCAGTGCAGCCCATGTCCATGTGTGGACATTGCCTTCCCAGCTGAGATGTGAAACACTTGAGCAAGTCTAAGGAGTAGGGGGTGGGGGAGTATGGGTATGGATGGAAGAAGCCTTTCCTAGGCTGTGCCAGCTGGCCTGTAGTCATCATTCCAGGATGGAGATGGCAGTTACCTTGCCTTCTGCCCAAGGTGGGTTTAATCCACAGGAGACAACACTGCTGCAGTGGCAATCTGGAGATTTCTTGTCAGAGCAACACAGGGCACTGCTGAGGAGGCAACTGCATTGCCAGTATCTTACAGACAAGACACTTGGCAATATCCTTGATATTCAGCATTGTTCCATTATTTTTTCCCATTAAAAACTATTGCCCTTGGATAGGAAGGAGGAGGAAGGGCAGACACTGACACTGCTGCTTTGCTGCATCCCACCTTCCAACAGAGGGTCATGTCTCTATACATGGAGAAGGGCAGCTTGGTTTTTACAGAATAGCTCTTTGTAGGACACTAGTTACACAGCAAAGATATTTGAGTGTTAACAATGTTACATGCTTTTAACTTCTTTTTGCTGCAACATCTGAAGATATTAACTCAGCCTTGTAAGGATCCCTGGAAGGTGGAAGATTGCTATTTGCTAATCCCTCTTTTTGCCTGTGGGGAAGCTGAGGCACACACTGGCTAAATGCCTCCAAGAGCTTGCCTGTGGAGCCCCTTGCTCTAAATCACTGCATTGCTAGCAAATTCCCTTCCTCCTTCCTCTCCACCCTGCGGCCAACAGTGGATTTTGCACTCTGGGGGATGGTAGCTAATGGCTGGCTATCACTTGCTGTCATCCCCATGTGAGGACTGATGCCAGACTGTGTTACTGTGGCAGAGCCTGACACAAACAGAGGCAGTGAACTATCAAAGATTAAAATTTGACCTGTGGCTCTTATCTTGGTGTTCATGTGTGTTGGCAGACTAAAGGCCTTGTTTTCTTTTCAGTATTTACCTGATGTGTTGGCTTCAAGTTGCCAGGGGAGGTTCAGATTGGATATTAGGAAGAATTTCTTCACAGAATGTTACTAGGCTTTGGCTCAGGCTGCCCAGGAAGGTGATGGAGTCACCATCCCTGGACAAAAAACATGGAGATGTGGTGCCTGGGGCCATGGTTTAGCAGTGAGCATGGGAGTGTTGGGAGGATGGTTGGACTTGATGATCTCAGAGGGCTTTGCCAACCATAATGATTCAATGAATCTGTTAGAGCTTTCCCTGACTCTACTAGCACTCTCATTAGGAGCTTTTGTTTTGGGATGTGCTCAGCTCTCTCCCAGCTCCTGTTAGACAGCCAAAGGTAATATTTCAGGAACCTGCTAAGATCCCACGTTCCTCCCTGAAGTGTCAGTCTCAGCCATCTGTAGCCCTTCCCACCCCCAGAGCTGATGCTTGTGCTTTTGTTTTCTTTCCATCTCCTACCCCAAGGCCAGAGCAAAGGCAGTCAGGTTCCTGCAGCTGACCCATGCTTTTGTGCATGGACAATTCTCAGGGGTTTGCTCTGACCCATCTCATTCTCCAGCCTGCCTGTGGGTTTGCTGTGAGGACATGGAAAGTGGATCCAAGGCAGCTTGGCAAACCCCAAACCACTGCTTCCCTCTGGGGCAGCACAAATGCCAGCCTGACACTTACTTCAGCCATCTCTTGGCCTTCAGCAAGGACTAAAAGTGATTTCTGCTGTCTCTAGTAACCACTGGAAAGTTAGAAGAATGGTGAAGAGCATGTGTCAGTTCCATTTCAGCCTGGCTCAGCCTCTTGGGTTATTTGTCTTTGCTCTGGCTGTTCCCTTTGCTCCAGCCTTTCCTCTGCTGCATCAGACCAGCTGATGGTGGGGTGTCTCCCACAGAGCCATCAGATGTTTCTCTCTCCATGTGCTGTAGTGAGCAGCAGCATAGCATATTAAGTTGTTGGAGAGCATTCAGAGGAGGCCACTAAGATGGTGAAAGGTCTGAAGGGGAAGTTGGCTGAGGTCACTTTGCTTCTTCAGCCAGGAGAAGAGGAGGCTGAGGTGACACTTCATCATGGTGTATAACTCCCTGACAAGGGGAAGCAGAGGGGCAGGAGCTGACCTCTTTTCTCTGGTGACCAGCAACAGGAGCCAAAGGAATGGCATGGAGCTCTGCCAGGAGAGGGTTAGGTTGGAGATTAGGAAGAGGTTCTTCACCCAGAGGGTGAACAGACTCCCCAGGGGTGCAGTCATGGCACAAAGCCTGACAGAATCCAAGAAGCATCTGGACAATGCTCTTAGGCATGTGGTGTAATTTTGGGGTTGTCCTGTGCATGGACAGGAGTTGGATTTGATGATCCATGTGAGACCTTTCCAGCTCAGGAGATTTTTGATTCTACAGCACACTTCCCCCTTTAATTAGGCTAGCTATGTGTAGGAAGCATCAGGGCTGTTTGTTCAGCTGGAAGGTGTGGAAGCACAGCCCAAGGCACAGAGAGTTGATGTTCTGATGTTGCAGATGGGGATGTGATGCTGTTCCAGAGGGACCCAAGCTGGCTCAGTGTGAGCCACCTATGACCACACCTGTGTGACACCCTCCAGGAGCATAAGCCTGGATGTCACCAGTGTCCTGGCTGAGATGCACCTGCTCCCAGCAAAGGTGACTGGTTCAGGCAAAGGGATGTGCTCCTGTGCTCTTGGTGGTTTTGCCTCTGGAGTTACTCTGGATATTGCAGCATTGCATGGGGAAGAGATGTTCACCCCCAGCAAGCATAGCATCCCACAAGATGCACCGTGGGGATGTTGAAATCTAGCAGGAGCCATATCTAGAAGGTCAATTTTAAGATGCTTCTGCTGGTGTTATGATCCATGCTGGAGAGGGCTGACTCCTTGCAGATCCATCCAGTAGCTGCTTGATGCAGCTGCAGATCTTGCTCCATTCATGCTGAAGGTCAAGGTGAACAACCAGCTCCTGAGTGATGTGCCCTGACTGTCCCCTTTGGCCCAGAAGTTACAATTATCACAGGATGAAATCCTGTGGCACTGGGATGTAGAGGATTGACCAGTTTCTCAAAGGATAATATTACCTGAGGATGATAAATCAGTAAGGAGCTACACTGGTGGGGTGATGAGAGATGTCCAGGAGATACCTGGGTCTTGGTGAATTAGCCTATGTTGTGTTTAGCAAGCCCAGCTCCAAGCACTGCTGGGTGTGTTGTGTCCTTGTCTCTGCAGGAGGTAACTCTGGCTGGTAATTTATCCTGTTGAGATTTAAATGTTTCTTCTCTGGTGACTTTATTTCAGTCACCACTTTCTTTCCCTTGTCCTGGGCAAGGTGGCAGATGGTGTGGAATGAGAGACCATTCCTGTTTCACTGCTGGGCACCAGCTCAGCCTTGAGGCCCTTCAGTTTGACCCCATCTATGTCTGCTCTCATGCCAAGCTCCTGAGGGCAGGGCTGAGGGATGGAAGGAGGGGCTCAGTGTTTCTATGTGTTTACCACACCTAGCTTGGGGATTTGCTTATAAAAACCACAGATTTTCAGCCTTGAGAGCTTCTGCTAGCATGAAATTTCTAAGATGATGTTGCTAAATGTTCCCATCTTGTGCTGGCTGACCATGATTGAGGAGCAGCCTCGAGTCCTTATCCTTACAAATGCCTGTGCTGCTGTCCCCAAAGACCAGGATTAAATTCCCATTGATGATTCCCTCTGTTACCCTTATTGTTAATAGCTGAGCTAGCAGACATGCAAAGAGCTCTTTAGAAGGCTAAATTTGCTTTGGAAAGATAAGGAGAAGGAAGAGGAATATTAGTAAATTTGGCTGTATCATGGTGACTACTTGAGGTTTGCATCCTCTGGAACCTTCTGTATCATGACCAAAGGGGATCTTTCAGTCCCCAAAACACAGCCAGCACCATGAAGGCCAAAGTCCTGCTTGCAGCAGCTTCTCTTCTGCTTGCTGGACATCAGCTGGCTGGGGAGGAGGAGGTGGCTCCATCCCACCCCTGAGCATCCCTATGATGAGCAGCCAGCCAATGCTATTCAGGCCAGAGATCAGAATTCATTGGAGTTTCCTTCAGTGCATAAGATTTCAAATAATCTCATTTTCTGCCCTCTTTTCTTGCAGTTTCCCATGCTTCCCAGCTGAGGGGCTTAGAGAAGCTGGGCCTCCCAGTTTCCTGCATTATATTGCTTTTCTGGGCCCAGTTTATACCAGTAGAGAAGAGGGGTGTGCTTCAGTCTTCTTCTTCAGTCTTCTTCACTGGTCCCTACCTTGCAGCATGCTGCCTGCAGTGGGGGATTGGTTCTGCCATGCTCTTGCCCTGCATGGGACATCTTTGTGCTCCTGGTGGCCACCCTCCACGTGGAGGGTGGCCAGGGAACCAGCTGGGCCAGGGAACCAGCCTGGCTCTGGAGCATTTGCATAACATGGAGAGCATCTAAGTGGGCTCTGCTGAGGCTGAGCAGGGCTAAAAGGTTGCCTCTTGTCTATAAATAGAGTGAGTCAGCCAGTTCACCTTCAGACAAGAATCTTCTCTCCCCTGAGAGCATCCTAAACTTCCATGCCTGATGGAGCTGGAACCACTAAAGAAACTAATTCCTCCCTATTAATTGCTCCCTGGCCATTCCCTTTTTAACCTCAACTGTAGTTTGAGTGATCTTGTCCTGGCCAGCTCTTTCCAGGTGAGGATGAGGATGCTCTGGTGAGAGATGCCTTACTTGGGAAGATTTGGAAGACTTTTCCATAAGTGGCTTTCTGGGGTACAGGAAAAATTGAGGGTTGACTTGAAGAATGTTTTTGCAATGGTAGCTGTGGGCAATTTCCTTCTGACAAAGGCAGACAATGTGAAGGGCAAGTGGTTGAAGGACTCAGACTGGTTTGGAGAACTGCTGGAAGTGTTTCCAAAATGAATTTGAGCTCTGCACACTGCCAGGTTCAGACCCTACACAACCAGCAGGGTGCTGCAAGAGAAAGCTGTGCCCTGCTTCTCTGTCCATCGTGATCTCTTTGTGTATGAGGTTTGGTGCCTCTGACCCCATTGAGCAGGGCTGAGTGAGGCCAGTACAGCCTCTGTCACAGGCTCAACACTGGCCACCCCTCCTTACCTCCATCCCTGCTCACCTGCTATCCACTCCTGTCCTGAGCCACCCTGCCAGGCTGTGACCTCATGGTTTGAGGGTCAGGCCAGAAGCAATAATCTCCATTGCTGGAACCAAACCTGAACTGAACCTTAAAAAAATTCTCTTGATTTAGTGTTCCAAGTTCCATCCATTTTCCCTCCCTTATTTTCTTTTTACTGCTGTGGTAATCCAACCCCTGAGAACTTGGCAGAAATTTGGAGCTCTAACCAACCCCCCCCACCCCACCAGCCTGAAAACATTTCTGTCTCAGAAGCTCCAAGTTCCTGGTTAAATACCAATTCATTTTCATTCATTCCTGCTGCAAGGGATAAAAGAGGTATGCTGAGAGCTAATTATTTTGGGATGCTTTAGACCATTTCTGCAGCCAGGTGTTCTGGTTCTTATTTCTCACTTGGCCCCAACTCTGCCTCCTGCCAGCTTCTCCTGTGGGTGTTGTGTTCTCATGGGCTAGGGTAAATGGTTTGGGTTATCAAAACAATGCTGGCACAGTTTCCTTGATACCTGAGCCACCAACTACAGGCTGATGTTTGCTTGGTCCTTGTGTTCTCCTCATCTGCCCTGGTCCTTTTCTACCTCTCAGACAATCATAGCTCTCTTGCTGTGACCTCGAATTTCCTCCCCCTTTGGTAGATGATTGTTTTTAGGAATTTCTTAATGGATTTTTGGGAGAAGGAGGTCTTTGCAGAGAAAGGACTCTCCATGGGCACACCTGGCAGACCAGGTTCTTGCTGAGCTCCTTGTTTGTGCTGAAAAGAGAAATGGCTCAGAATAAAGAACAAAGCTCCTGTTTCCCTGGGTGCTGAGGGACATGTAGATGTGGTGCTTAGGTACTTAGGGACATGGTTTAGTGACATGGTGGTGGTGAGCTGAGAGTTGGACCTGATGATCTTGGAGCCTCTTCCAACCTTAATAATTCTGTGACAAGAGGCTGATGTGAAGAATGTGTGGGAGATACAGATATATAGCTACAGAAAAGCTGAGGAACTAGAAATATGTCTTTCAGACTGGGAAATAATTTTGGAGTCTTGCTCTTCTCTTTGTCATTGGTCTGTGGCTGTGCCAAAGCACTCTGGAGGCAGAGGTTTGCTCCCAGATGGCCATGGGAGAACAGGGGCTTGTGTATCCCTTATCACAGCTGCAGGAGGAGGTTCTCTCCAGAATTATCTGCTGGACAAAAAGGGAGGCAGATCCAGGCAGAGGTGGTGGCAACCACTACCATTTCTTTGACATGTGGATATAAGATGCTTCACATGTTTTTCATCCCACATTTGGAAGTAGACTGAGAAAGACCCCTTTGGTGTCATGTCTAAACCAGAAATGCTTGAGTGATCCATGTTAGGGCATGAAATCTTACAGGTGAGTGTGTTGTTGAACGCTGGAATATGCACATTTGCAGTCCAGAAGCCAAACATCTCCTGGGCTGCATTCTCAGCAGCATGGCCAGCAGGTCAGGGAGGGGATTCTGCCTCTGCTCTGCTCTGGGGAGACCTCAGGTGCAGTGCTGGGGCCAGCTCTGGAGTCCTCAGCACAGGAGAGACATGGACCTGGTGGAGTGAGTCCAGAGGAGGTCACATAAATGGTCCAAGGGCTGGAACCTCTCTGCTGTGAGGCCAGGCTGAGAGAGTTGGGGTTGTTCAGCCTAGAGAAGGCTCCAGGGAGATCTGAGTGCAGTTTTTCAGTACCTAAAGGGCCTATCAGAAAGCTGGGGACAGACTTTTTATCAGGGCCTGTTGTGACAGGACAGGGGCTGATGATTTGAAACTAAAAGAAGAGATTTAGTCTACCTAGAAGGAAGACATTTTTTACCCTGAGGGTGGTGAGAGCTAGTCCCAGATTGCCCACAGAGGTGGGAGATGTCCCATCCCTGGAACCACTCCAGGTCAGGTTGTTTGGGGCTGTGAGCAACCTTATCTAGTTGGAGATGTCCCTGCTGACTGCAGAAGGGTTGGACCAGATGACTTTTAAAGGTCCCCTTCAATCCAAGCCTTTCCATGTTCAGAATGAACAGCAGTGGGGCAGGACAGCACAGCACAGGACACCTGTGCCCACCTGAGTCCTCTTCCAGGCTCCTTATACTCTCCCAGTAGCACCACAAGCAAAGGTCAAACTGAAAAGCCAGCAGACTCCTTCCAGAGAGGCTGGTGCAGTGCTGGGTGCCCTGTAGGTGTGCTGTGGTGGCAGTGGGTGGGTGATGGACCCCCAGCCCCACTCCTGCAGGCAGCTTAGCTACCACCCCAGGGAGACTTGGGGAACAGCCTCCTTCCTTTGGGGCAATTGTAAATGAAGCTCCAGCTAAGGAAAATTGTTCTTCCTATTTTTTTACCTTTTAAATGCTGTGACTCTTGGGTTTTTATTTAACTTGTCATGATTCTTGCTTTCAACCTCATTTCTTATCTCTCTGGTAGCAGGGCCTGGTTGTCCTTTAGGAGTTATTGCTTTTATTTGGCAGTACAGTGCTTGGTGTCCTCCAGACAAAGTATCTCAGGGATTAGAGAGTAGATGTATTTATTTTGTGCCCCTCTCTCTCTGGCTTACTGACTTTTAACATCTTTGAACCCCACAAAAACACGTTTCTTGTCCTGAGATTTGGAATTGACTCTGCTTCCTCTTCTTCTGGTGGCTTTCCTCACTGGCTCCTAAATTTGACCAACAGATCTATGAGCAGCAGCTTCAATGCTGGCAGCTGAAAACAGGTCTAAAAAAATATCTCTGCCTAAGGAGCCAAATCATCCTTAACTTAGATTCTGATCTCCCAATCCTGAAATGATGCCTTTTCAGTGCAGTGGGAGAGAAAACAAGTGACGAGCTGAGTTTTCTGCTAGTTCTGCTCTGTCATCCCAAGGTAGATCTGCAGCAGTTACCAGAAAAATCCTCCAGAGTTGGAGATGAATCATTCCCCAGTTGAGGCAGGCACTGGTGGGAGCCTGAGGAGCTGGGGGATGCCATGCAGCAGGGTTCTGCTGTCTTCAGCCTCCTCAGTAATACAAACCTGTGGCTTCCTTTTGTGCTGCTCCACAGACGTCGCAGTTGCAGCCCACTCAGGAGGCAAATAAGCCTAGTAAACATCTATTTGTCTGTAAGCTCTACTAGTTGCATTCCTTCATTTCCTCTCAAAACCAGATGGAGATTTCTGAGGCTGGTCCAAGTGCATGGTGGATTGTAAACTGCTTAGGGACAGTGAGTGTCATTTGGGTTGAGTTTGCATGAAATCAGCTCTGAAGAGTCTGGGAAATGGCAGGAATTGAGGATATTCTGATATAACTCATTTTCTACTAAGCCTTTGCTGAAGGCTGCAGGGGATCTTGGAGGGTTATTGTTGCTCCTGCTGTTAGGCCAGAGACTGCTACTCTCCTGGGGTGTGTGGTGTCTTCTCTCGTGGCCAGGATGAAGCTGAGTGAGGACATGCTTTGAGGTGGCTAGGGCAGAGGAAGGCTGAGAGCACTGCTCTTCAGGTGGGTCATGGACAGCAATGCTGGTCACCCTCCTCTGCTGTGTCTCTGAACTGGGGACAGGCAAGTCACTCCCTGCAGGTCATTGAGATGGGTTTGAGATCAAAGACCTGCAGGAAGAGAACTAGAGCTTGTGCTAGCCCTGAGAGATGCTGTGGGCATTGGCTGGAGGGTTTTGTGGATGGTAATGTTAGGGCTAATTAAGAGAAGAACTGGGCAGTGCTTTGAGGGAAGCAGAGGGCCAGAGGAACCCTGGGTGGGAGAGTCATCTGCAGATCAGACATTTATGCAGTGTGGCTGCTTTCCCTGCTTTTCATCAGAAGATCTGACCCTTTGCAGTAGGGTGTTTTCCTTCTTCCTTACTCCACCCCAATTTTTTCTCCTTTTTTCATTTCATCACCTTCATCCCAGGTGAAGCCTCCAAAGATACTTGCTGCTGTGTTTCCTGCTCCTGGTGCAACTTCCATTGAGCTTGCTGATAGACCCACTAGGTGGAAGTATCTTCTGGTGGCAGTAGGACATAATTTCTGCTGGTCTTGCTGTGGATGGAAGAGTGCTTACCAGAGGAATCAGGGACTGTAACATGCACTTGGGAACAGCAGAGGGAGCTTGGAGATGGGTGGAGGATGCAGGCTAGGGGATTTTGATCTTTGGTTTGAGGGCTCCAGCTGCAGCCGGTGAGCTCTCCCATGCCTGCAGAACTTCACCCATGTGCCCAGGGAAGGAAGGGACACAGGCACTGAGCAGATCCTCGCTGCTTTTGAGGTGTGCGAGACCTCACAGTCTCTCCAGTGGCTAAATATACTGCATCAACCTTTATCTGATTATTCTGGGAAGCTGTTGCACTTGAACAATTCCTTCAGTACCAACCTGTTAAGCCCTTGAGTACAAGCTCAACTCTGAGCATGTGCTTAAGCACTTTGCAGAGCTAGGCTTCTCTTCCAAGTCCCTCTCGGGGAGGAGAGGAAGCCCTAGGGGGACATAAGTGGATGAGACGTGGGCTGGGAGTAAATGAAACACTCTCATCCTGGGGGAAAAATACAGGGAAAGGAGCCAAGTCTCCCTGGGCTCCTTCTCCTAGTTTTTCAGTGGCTTTGTTATGTGACTCTGGGCAAGGCAATTAATGTCTCTCCAGGTTGTCTGCCTGGTTGGGAGGGAGGAGCTGACGGCCATCCACCACAACCATGCCAAGTGCTGGAGGAGCTGTTGGTGAGACAGCAACCTTGTGCTTGGATTGGCACCTGAGGAGGACATGGTTATGGCCCCAAGGCTCTGGCAGCAGCTGCTGCTCTCTATCCAGACCATGTTGACTGGAGATTATCCTGCTTTATTTGTAGCAGTAAAAGTTTGTGGGTTGTTAGTGGCAGTAGACTTTACACCAGGGTGGAAATAGAGAGACCTTTACCCAAGGGTGTTTTGTGTGTCAGGCCAGGGAAATGATGTATCAGAGGAATGGCTTGGTGCCACTCTGAGGCTGATGGAAAGCTTTGTTCCTGGGTTGTGTGTTTTGGGAGTTCATTTGTTGTTGTTCTCTTTGCTAATCACCACTGATATTTCTCAGTCCAATGATTTTGGTGTGGGATGTTTTGTTTGTTTGGGGTTTTTTTTGTGGTTTCTTTTGGGTTGGGTGCTTTTTCAGTGTATGATAAAGGCTAAAAGCTACCCTAAATCCTAACCAACCTGTAAAGCTGCTGGGCTAAGGGAGGAGCAAAGTGCTGCACAGGCTGTGTGCATTAGTGCTGAGCAATGGGAATGGCAAAGCCTGCCAAAGCTGGCTGGCCTTATTGTATGGATACCATAGGTGCTGTCTGCTTCCCTGGAGCCCTGCTAAGTCCTGTCTTACTCACACTGCTGCTTGCATGGCTGTGGAATTCCCACTCAGCACTGCTGAACAAAGCAGGGAGAGCTCTGTGGGTTTAGTGGTGCTGCTGGTGCTTACATTGCCCAGATTATAAACTGCTTATGATGCTCAGACTGTGAGTCCCTGGGGCAGGGAGCCTTGGAGAAGCAGGGGGAGATCCACCCCTGGGGCATGGCTGCATGGGATTTACTGGCTGCAGAGCTTGGCTCTGTGGAGTCAGCTTATTGAGCTGGTGGTGGATGTGTTTGCTCTGCAGGGCAGGGAAGCTGCTGAGGCATGTTGCTCTGTGCAAAGTAGTGCAGATGTGGTTTGCTGCCTTAGCAGCTAACATTAGGGAAAATGGTATGAAAACATTAATGGGAGATGGAAGGAGGTGAGATAAGGTCACACAAAACCAGCTCCAGAGCTTGCTCCTGGCTAGCTGCAGGCTGAGCAGAGCAGGCTGGCTTAGTTCTGTCTCAGCAGCAGTTGGAGGTGAGCTGTATCCCCAAGGTGGGATGATTGCCTCCAACCAGGGCAGGAATTTCCTGCCTTGTCCCAGCAAGATGTACAAGAACAAGTCTCTTCTGGGGAGATGAGCTGGTGGCTCTGTGGCACCTGGCTGAGGTACAGGCACCCCCTGGATGCCTCTGGCTCCATTCTGCATGTCACTCTGTGGCCACTTATAAAACACAGTGCTGGAAACAATGGGGTACAGACTTCATCACTCCTGGTCACCACCAGAGAGCAGAAGGGATGCAGTGTGAAGAGTGAGGTTTGGACCTGGTGGGGTGTCCTCTGTATTCAGTGTTTGAACTTGGAAGGCTGGCTGATGGACCAGGGCTATCTGAACTGAAAGAGGTTTCTCCCTCTGCCTTAATTCTGTCTGAAGAACAGGGATGTAATGAGCTCAGGCTGGTGCTGGCTGAGGGCAGCTGAGGCTGATTTCACAGGCTGAAGGCACCAGAATAAAAGCTTTTAATGTCTGAAAAATGGAAATGAAATCAATGCCTCCAGAGTACCAGAGGGAGCAAGGTAAAGGCAATAGCAAAGAAACTCTGATGGTAGGAGAGAGGAGAAAAAGAATGGAAACAGGGAAAAAGACCAGAGGACAGAGCAAGTGTGAGAAATAACATCCCCACCCTGCATCCACAACAAATTTGGTTCATGGCTTGCTTTAGGATCAGTAGGAGTTAGATAGATAAATACTGCTGTGGCTCTGGTCCTCAGGCATTTTGCTTACTTTTTGTTGCCATTAACACTGAAGGTTTTTGCTCTGTTTTGGGGAATATCTGGCAGGCTGAGACCCCAGTGCTCCATGGCATGTTCCTGCTCAGGGGTTGGCTGCCACCCATCTCTGTGGACAGGGTACACTCTGCATCCCCAGCTGGGTCTGCTGGAGATGGAGGGGTTTTGTCAGTGGGTCTCCACTCCTCTGGAACAGGATCTTGCCATGATTTGTAGCCAACAATTTAAAGATATTCAAGAAATCAAAACCCATCAACCCCCAACATACCAAATGATAAACTGTGTCCATACAAGCACACCCAAGCTAGCTTCAGCCTTGCTCATTTTTGTTGAGAGGTATGATTATAGCTGATACCAGTTTAAGAATTAAAACAAATGTTACAAATACTCTAGTTTTGTTTCCTAATTATTTCCTCCTAATTAAGCCTCTTGGGCAGAATGTTCTTATACCAGTGCAAAGCCAGGGAAGAACTAGGAGTTTCCACCATGCAGAAGTATTTTGCAGTGTCAAAAACTACACTTGGAAAACTGCAATAAAAATGGTTTGTGTTTGGGGAAACAAACCCACTCTTATTTAGGTTGTAGAATTTGGTTTTGGTGTGAGTCTTCATAGAATTCAAGTAAATGTGGTTTCAAAATGAGAATGGACATATTCAACCCAGTGATGAGACAGATTGTGACTGCTTTCCTAAATGAAGTTCCTCTGAGTTTGACTCATCCTAGCAGGAAATTTGGATATGATCAAATTGTCATTTTCTGTCAGAAAACTCTCCTGCCAGAAAACTTGCAGCCAAATCCAATCAATATTGTATTTTCTTGTGCCCTGGGCATCCTTGGAAGTGAATGTCCTGCTGCAGTTCATGATAATGTTTTTCCTGCTCTTTCAGACATAATTTAGCTAAATTGAACCTAGAGACAGAGGAAGCTTCACAACTCCTTCCTGCCTCCAAGCCACCTCCTCTGCAGCCTGCTGAGCTCAGCAGAATTTGCCTCTCTTGCATAAAGCTGCCAGAAGTGAGCTGCTGCTTTCCAACCCTTGTCTGCTCTCTGCTGCTGCTCCCTGCCTGGACTCCAGTCTTTTAACTCATCCTTGCTGGTATCCTGTGCAAAGTCCCTGTAGCAGCTTGGAGCAATCATGTTACATAGGAACCTAATGAAGTTTAACCAGGGCAAGTGTAGGGATCTGCACCTGGGGAGAAATAACCTCATGGACCAGGACAGGTTAGGGATGGACCTGCTAGAAACCAGCTCTGCAGAGAAGGACCTGGGAGTGCTGGTGGACAATAAGTTCACCATGAGCCAGGAATGTGCCCTTGTGGCCAAGAAGGCCAATGGTCTCCTGGGTTATGTTCAGAAGAGAGTGACCAGTAGGTTCAGGGAGGTTCTCCTCCCACTCTACTCTGACCTACTGAGGCTGTGTCTTGAGTTTTGGGTCCAGTTCTGGGCTCCCCAGTTCGAGAGACACAA
>VWZX01010910.1:332200-530550 GCA_013399015.1 Galbula dea | reverse complement strand
AAGGCAGCTGGAGGTGACCCTGGGCAAGCTGCTGTGGGTGACCCTGCTTTTAGCAGGGGGTTTGGACTAGATGATCCCCAGAGGTCCCTTCCAACCCCCACCATGCTAGGATTCGATGTGGTTGGCAAGTTTGCAAGCTAGGTGCTGCCCATCACAGTGCTGACAGTGCCTGGTGGTGGGAGGAAAGGGAGGTAAAAGGTTTGTTCTGGCCAGCAAATTTGCACCAGTATCTTTCTGCATGATGATGCACTGAAGAGCAGAGAGTGCAAAAAGGAGCCAGGTTTGGGTTTCTGCACGTGGAAGTTGCAGGAGTAAATGGGAACTTTTGTGCTAGCTAAGTTCCCTTCTTGTTTTTGATCCTCAATTCCAGAGAGGGTTTTTGATGCTGGCCTGGCAGCATGAATGCTCTGGCCTAGTTACAGGCATCTGGAGTCCAGCTCTGCCTCTGCCCTTAGATGCTGGGAAATCCCAGGGGCAGGTGCACAGCAGAGGGTTTCTCCTGCTGCCTGCCTCCATCCTTGGTGTTGGGACAGAGACTGGCTCAAGCCCTGAGACACATAGGCAGGGACAGGCAGACTCTCTCAGCCTGGCCTCACAGCAGAGAGGTTCCAGCCCTCAAATAATTTCTGTGGCCTCCTCTGGCCCCACTCCACCAGGTCCATGTCTCTCCTATGCTGAGGACTCCAGAGCTGGCCCCAGGACTGCAGTTGAGGTCTCCCCAGAGCAGAACAGAGGCAAAATCCCCTCCCTCACCTGCTGGCCATGCTTTTGGTGCACCTTTGATATGGGTGATCCCAGTGCAGATGATTTAGGCACCAGTATGCCAACTGGGTAGCTACTGGAGTGATACACAGTGTGCTTCAGCATAGCTGTGTAGGATGCACCTTCTAACTATCTCCAGGGTTGTTGCTGGTGAGAGGATGGAACAGAATGACCTTTCCCAAATCTGGGCCCAGCTTAGAGATTAGGATTAGTTTCTGGTTTGGGCAACCAGAAAGGACAACTCAAGGTTTGAGAACATCTTGCCCTCATTTAAGAGTCTTCTTGACCTGATCTGGTTTGGTGTTCAATCAAAGGGTACGTGTGGTAAAGAGGAATATAGGTGCCCTGCTACAGGGGTGAAACTAACCACCCACTGTGACAACCTCCCTGCTGGTTCAAGGGTATTTACAGGAACTGGAGCAGCTCCAGGGGAGGAGGCAGAACTTGCCCAAGAGCTCCTTGCAGCACCATGCTCAGAGCTGCTGGATTCTGGAGAGCAAACTTCAGAGCTAAGCTGTGCTTGATTTTTAGGACAGGAATCAGAAGCAGTGTTGCATTTTCAAAGAGTGTCCTAGTCATCAGGCTGCTGGGAATCCTGAATTCCCTCTGGTGGAATAGGGCTTCTGCTCTACAGAAATGACAGGAGTAGCTGCTGGGGCAGGGAGGGTCCCTGAGCAGGTCCTTTGGGCACCTATGCTAATGTTGGCCATCTGCCTGCCCAGCACAGGTTCATCTGCACCTGGTGAAGCAGCTTCAAGAGGAGGCATTGATAACCACTCCCCCTGCTCCCATCTCTTAGGAACAAGGACTCTGCTTTGGTAGAAGTGAGCCCAGATCTGCCTCCTGGGGCGGGGATGTGGCCTCTCCTGCCCTGAGCAAGTTTGTCATGCTTGAGATCTTGGGAGGAATGGGAGTGACATCTGTGCTTCCTCCTTCTCTGGTGTGGTTCCTAATTCACTCCCCTCTTCCCCAGCACCAAAATATCTGCCTGGAGTCAGCAGACACAGCTGAGCCCAATTGGGAGGTCATTAGGGACTCATTCCTCTAGGCAAAAGGTGCTCCCAGAATCACCACCCACATCTGCTGAAGGCTTGCTCTGTGCACAGGTTTTCCCTATTAAAATATCAGCTCCTGGTGAACTGAAGCCACACAACAGGTGGGAGGAATCAAATCCACGAAGAACAAATGAAAAGGGAGGGATGAGGAGGAGCTAGTAACTCCAAAAACACCTTTTCATCTTCTCTGAGCCTTTTTAGCTCTGGTTATCTTCAGGAAGAGCAGAATCACCAGGACAGAGTTACCATCTGCATGCTGAGAGCCCTGGGTTTTGGGAGAGACAGAGATGTGTGGGCAGCTCTGGTTACAGAGCACATGCTGGAGCAGGGAGTGACTTTGCAGACTGGTCCCAGTGCTTTGGCCACAGGGGAAACTCTGCTACCTTAGGTGAGATCAGCTCCTACCCCAGGTGGCAGCAAGGGCACCTTCCTCAGGGTGCCTGTCACCTTGGAGCTCTCTTACCACAGCACAGCTTACCTGCCTGGGAGGGTCCAGGGCTTGAATAGGGATGGACTGAGCAGTCCAGGGGCACTGGTGGGGTCACAGCTCCAATACTGGCTTCAGTTTTGGGTCCCTTGTTCCAAGAAGAACATTTAAGTGTTGGAGTGTGTCCAAAGAAGGGTAATGAAGCTGGTGAATGTTTTAGAGCACAAGAGTTGTGAGGAGCAGCTGAGGGAACTGGGGTTGGTTAGCCTGAAGAAAAGGAGGCTCAGGGGAGACCTTCTCACTGTCTACAGCTCCCTGAGAGGAGGTTGGAGCCAGGTGGGGGTTGGTCTCTTCTCCCAGGTAGCAAGTGACAGCACAAGATAGCTTCAAGTTCTGGCAGGGGAGGTTCAGATTAGATATTAGGAAGAATTTCTTCATCCAGAGGTTTATCAGGTATTGGCAGAGGCTGCCCAGGGAGGTGGTGGAGTCACCATCCCTGGAAGAGTCCAGGAAGCATGTAGATGTGGTGCTTGGGGCATGGTTTAGTGGTGAGCATGGGAGTGTTGGGTGGGTGGTTGGACTGGATGATCTCAGAGGCCTTTTCTAACCATACTTGTTCTATGATTCAAGGTATCTCTCTGAGCCAGCTTCTAGAACTTGGTCTCCATGTCTCTTGAACAGCCTCAGTAAGATAAGCTCCAGCATGCTTGGGGCAGCCTCAGAACTTGCCTTGTTGTTGTGTCTCACAAGATGTGAATATGTGCTGCTCCATTTTATTGTTTTTCTATGTATGTATTTTAAAGCTTGTTTATGCTGATGTACAGAGAACTAATGAAGTAAAACACCATTTTCAGCCACCTGACTTAGCAAACACCTGAAAGAAGTGTTTGATTATTCCTCCAGCTCCTCATTTTTCCTGGCTGAGGCTGTTCACTGTATTCAACCCAAATTAACCAGCCCTTTTGTTTTCACCCCACTGGCATTTTCCCTTGATAAAGTATTCTCCAGAAGGAGTTTGCTCAGCTCTCTTCCATTCCCAGTGTTTCAAATGAGAATGAAAATCAGATTTCTTATCCTCAGAGGGTATTGAATAGGAAACTCATGTTATTTAGGAGGCACAGTAGTGCTTTGGTAAGGGATATTGTGTGTGGGGATTGAAGATGCTGTAATATAGAGTGTATAGACTTGCATGTGTGTGCTGGCAACATCTGTGCGTGCCTCAGATGGCTCTTTGGATGAAGGAGACCTGGTGAGGGTATGGAGAGCAGGAGCTCTTCATTTTCCCCCTGGGCAACTAGAGAAAGTGAGTTTCTTGTCTTGCTCTTATTGAGGCTAAAGCTTACCAAGTTAGCTGATGTGTGTTTAAATTTTGATTAGGGTAATTACTGCAGAATAATTGAATCTTGCTCTGGTTTGACCTGCATCAGGTCCTTTTCCATTCCCCCCTCAGTGTGAGAGGAGGCTGCTCTCCACCAGCTGAGGAATAGCATTTGAAAACACATTTTCTGCTCCTTCTGATGTGCTGCAGTGATTTAGGTGGAAAGAGAGGCTGTCTCTTTGGGGATGGCTTTAATTGAAATCTACTTAGCCCACAACTGCTACAAATCTCCCAGACATTAGCAGTTCTTAGCCTCTCTGCAGTTTTTGTATATGAGTGTGTGTATATATATGTGTAGTGCAAGGTAGAAAACTGTGTGTGAAGCCTTTAGCTGTCTCTGGGGTGGGCAGAGGTTTTGGTCTTGCCAGGGACATCTCTACACTTCAGGCAGTCAGACCTGGGCTCCTGACTGAATATTCAGTGGAAATGTTCTTGGCTCACCTCAAATAGCCCTGCTAAGGGATTGAGTTGCCACTTGTCCCTGCTCATACGTGGCTGAGGCAGGTGTAGATGATTTTGGCATCCTCACTGCTCCTCTCAGAGGAATGCAACCTTGTTCATTGCAGCCTGTGGCTTGTGAACACTCTGATGTGGGTTCCTGATGTGTTGCCCAGACCTTGCTGCGGTGGTTTCTGAGGAGGATGCTTGGGGTTGTCCCAGTGCAGAATGTGTTCCACAGGCTGGGCTGTGGGTGTGCAGCAGCCTCTTGCCTCCATCCTCTGCAATTCCTCAGGTCCCTTTCTCAGTCCATGGGGTTTCTTTGCAGGTCAGCTGAAGGCCCCAAATGTTGCACTTGCCTCCAGCTGCTCCTGAACAGGTTCCTCACTGCAAGAAGGACAAAGAAGAGCAATGAAGCTGGTGAAGGATCTAGAGCACAAGTGTTGTGAGGAGCAGCTGAGGGAACTGGGGTTGGTTAGTCTGGAGAAGAGGAGGCTCAGGGGAGACCTTCTCACTCTCTGCAACTCCCTGAGAGGAGGCTGGAGCCAGGTGGGGCTTGGTCTCTTCTCCCAGGGAACCAGCAATAGGACAAGAGGGAATGGCCTCAAGTTGTGCCAAGAGAGGTTTAAGTTAGGCACTGGGAAAAACTTCTTCCCTAAAGGGTTGTCAAGCCCTGGCCCAGGGCAGTGGTGGAGTCACCATCTCTGGAGGGACTCCAAAGCCATGGAGTTGGACATGGTTTAGTGGTGACCTGGCAGTGCTGTTTGATGGTTGGACTTGATCTGAAAATTCTCTTCCAACCTAAATGGTTCTCGTGGTGCACTAGGACATGGAAAAGGTAAAAGGTTTCAGGTCAGCCAAAGGAGAGATCCCTTGGGACAGAATTCCTCTTGGCCAGTGTGCTGCCTGTAGTCCTCACAGCTCTCCTGCCTGATGGGACCATGAAGCTAGCAGGCTTGGTACCTCAACCTGCTTGTCCTTTGAGGCTCCCTGAAGCAACATAACCTTGCAGATATGGCTGCTCTTCAGTGACTTCTTTTTGGCAGGGGGAGAAGGGAAGGACAGGGTAAAGCTCTAATTATAAAACTGCTTCTGCCAGATATTTCATGCCCCTAATTGCTGACACAGGCTGGCCTGGGATGTTGTTCTCCCTCCTTTTCTGCTTAAATAAATAAGTAAAAGCAGGTTAAAGGATGCTTATGTTTTGGAGCAAGCTGTGTGACAGATGAGAGGAGAGATCTTTACAAATGCTTTGGCCTGAGCTTTTCAGAGCTGCACTGAAAACCACAGGGTGAGGGTGGCAGGGATTTATTGACTGGCAAGGGTGGCACGAGGCAGCTTGAGTTTTGAGGGTGCAATTTGACTTCATCTTCCCAGACCAGGGAGGAGATAAAAGCCTACAGATGAGACAATTATCTGGGCTGCAGGCAAAAGCAAGCTGAGCTGTGGAGGAGGATTTGCTGACCTTGCACCCTCCTGAGAGGCTGGATATTGTGCTGGAAGATGATCTGTCATTAAGATGGGGAGCATGGAAAAGTGCTGCCATGGCTTGACCTGGTCAGAAGGAAGCATCTTGTAGGGCTGGTGATGGGAGAGGAGAACCTGTCCCAGGAGAGATGGGACAGCAAGCAGCTGCCACTTGTTTGCTCTTCCAAAATTGCTTGTTGTGTGGTTGTTGTGGTGGAGGTACCAAAACTGGCTGGGAGGTAGGGAGGCACTGACCCCTGTGGGGCTTTTACCAGGTGTCCAGCTGGGGGATGAGGATTCTCACAGAAGTAATTTAATATATGCATTTTGACCTTAATGGGGTCTCATCAGCTCCATAGCTGATGTCTGACCCTGGTTCTGGTGTCAGTACAGAGCTCAATGAGGCTGTGTCCTTGGGGAGGTTGGAGCTGGCAGGGCCATGCTGCCCTGTGCCCAGCTCCAGGTGAGTCTGAGGGCTCAGCAGTGCCCAGGCATGAGGAGTAGATAAATTCTGCTGTTCTGCAACTCCTGTGCTGCTGCCAGTGCCCCCTTGGTACTGAAGACAGGAACAGATCTGGGATAAATGCAGATTAGAGAAGTGTTTCTGTAAGCACCTGGGGCTCTCAAAACAGCCCCATTTGGAAGCAGAAGGGAGCAGTGAGGGCAGGTGGAAGGAACATCACGACTGGATTTTATCTGCCTTTACTTCTCCCCCTCTGCTTCATCCAGATTCATCCAGCTGCACCCAGCAACTACCTGGGGAGAGCTGTTTACAGCCTGAAAGTTTTAAATCTCCTAAAGCACTACCTCCAGCCAAATCCCCTCTCCCAGTAGCCCCATCTCTGTGTGTGGCTGGTGGCAGACTCCTTTCCAGGCAGTTTCTGGAACGAGCTGGCTAGTTTTTTGGGAAGTGCATCCCTGCAAAGTTGTAAAAGGCTGTTGCTGGAGTTGTGCACTGTCAGGAGATGCTGCTGGAAGGGCAGGTGTGGGATGCAGCAGGAATTTGCTTCCTGCTGTGTCCTCCAGCAATGCAATCGTCTTTCAGTCCCTCTGCCCTGCCCTGGGGATACTGCTTCAAACCTGCAGCTGTCATACAATTGTTTATCAAGCAGCAGAAACTTCCCCCCATGTCCTCTTGCTGCAGCAGGTGTCCTCAGGAGGGTCACTTGGTGCACAGGGAGGATGTCACAAGCTGTTTGAGATGGGTGCTGTGTCCTTGAAGGAGCTGGGAGGGTTGATGCCAAGCACACAGCAGCTCTGGTGCTGCAGCAGGACTGTGTATCCCTGTGAGGGTGCAGGGACACAGGAATTTGAGATGCAGAGTGCAATGGGAAAATTAATCTCTCTGTTGTTGGCTAGGTCCTGAGTGCTATTGAGTGTAGACAGACAGGGAAAGGTCAATCTTTCCTTGACATCTTGTTCAGCCTAGAGAAGAGGAGGCTGAGAGGAGATCTCATTGTGGTCTATAGCTGCTTCATGAGGTGAAGCAGAGGGACAGGAGCTGATCTCTTCTCTCTAGTGACCAGAGACAGGAACCAAGGGAATGGCATGAAGCTGTGCCAGGGGAGGATTGGGTTAGTCATTAAGAACAGGTTCTTCACCTAGAGGGTGGTGGAGCATTGGAACGGGCTCCCCAGGGGTGCAGTCATGGCACCAAGCCTGATAGAATCCAAGAAGCACCTGGACAATGCTCTTAGGCATACAGTGTGACTTTTGGGGTTGTCCTCTGCAGAGACAGGAGTTGGACTGTATCCTTGGGGCTCCTTCCAACTCAGGACATTCTATGGTTCTATGATCTGCTAGTGCCTAGTAAAGCACTGGTGGAGGTGTAGGCCAAGGTCCATGCTGATTCTTCTGTAGTGTCTGGAGGTGTTGGATGCTGCATGGTTTCCAAGGGATGGGACTAAAGTTCTGGGATAGTTTAGATCCATCTTAAAAGGGAAGGCACTAGATGTGAGGAGCAGTGACCCACAGACACCAGACTCTCAGTCCTAGCAAAATGAATGCAAATTTTGATGTTGAGGAAACTCAGCTGAAATGTTTCCATTTCTGACTTTCTAGGATACCTTTCCAAATCACTAGAGCATCACTTATTAAGGGGAAAAACATCCTCTCCAGAAATGGCATGAGACAAACACCATAAGCTGCTGTGCTAGCTGGGAACTGCCCCTTCCCAGAGCTTTGCAAAGTGCTGTCCTACCTCTTAATTTGGGAAAAAAAAGAAGGAACTTTGGTGGCAAGAGTAGAGAGGCCATCACAGGGTCAGTTGTACATTGGTAAAAGACAGTGCTTTTACAAAATGTTCCCCAAAAGATTAGAATTAGTGCAATTAAGTGTCTCAAATGGTAATTGTGTTCTACTCAGTAACAGTACAGAGCACAAACCCCTCCTATGAAACAATGCACCCAACATATGGAAGCCAACATCTTTGTGTTGTGATCTGGACAACCTGTGCTGGTTTAGAATTACATTTAGCTCATTCAGTTCAGGATAATTTCTTGTCTGTGGGAGAAGAGCCCTTGTGCTGCTTCTGTGCTCAGACACAAGAGTCAGGACAGATCAAGAGCCCAAAGCAGCTTTGGTCTAAACTCAGAGATCATTTGGGTGGAGTCCTTTGGAGAAAAGGAGGCTCAGGGGAGACCTTCTTGCTCTCTACAACTACAACTTCTCTTTTCATTTGTAACCTGCTATCTGTGGCCAGCAGCACAATGAGCTGGTCTGGTGATGATGGGATGGCAACCTCCTTACTGCATTCATCACTGGGCTGAGAGAGTGGAAATGTCCTTTTATTTTACCATCCCCTTAGCCCTACTGATGGTGTAGAAACAATTGGAAAGAGCAGGATCCATGGGGCAGGTGCCTTGAGGTCAATGTGTGCCTGTAGATGTGCTGCTGTGATTTGGGGTGCTCATATCTGTAGCTGAAAGCTGGAGAGTGCCTCTGGGACCAGCTCTGTGGTGGGGCTTAGCCAGGAGCTCTGATTTGCTGCCAGCTTTTGGCTCCTCAGCTCCTTTCTTCTTCTCCACAGCCTTGATCCTCTCATTCTCACATGCTGAACAAACAATTAGCTTTTCTGTTTCCCAATGATTTTGAGGTGAGTGGCCCCAGTGCTGCAAACATTGGCTAGAAACTTCATTAGAGAAAGAAAGCAGAGAGTCAGGTGGAAGAGGAGATAATTACCTTTCTGATAGAATTCTGCCTGGGCTGATGAGCCTTTTATCTCAGCCTGTGGTCATCTGGTGGTCATGCAGTAAGAGACAAGGATTAAAATTTCCTAGGTTATCACTTGCCTATGGCAGCCAGAGCCATTTTTCTCCCCATTTTCTCTCTTGTTAGAGAACATTTCAGGTTTAATGTTGGGGAAAAAAAAGATGATTTTAGAAAGAGGAAGGAGGAAGGGAAGAAATCCTTTGTGCTGTTTAAGCAGCTTGGAGGGAGCTGCAGCATCCTGTGTGTGAGCTTGGGTTTGGAGATGGTCCTGGCCATGGCTGAGGTGCCATGGGCTGGTGTGAGCATGGATCTGGATCTCAGAGGAGGTCCACTCTGATGGATGGGTGCTGTGAAAGCCATTTCCCCTCTGAGGCTGTTGTGTCCCTGCATGTCAGTGCTCTTTGAGCAGTCTCTTCTGTGGCTGTTGGAGGTGCAGAGATGACAGGGATGAAGAGGAGGCAAGCTCCTGTGTTTAGAGCAGCAAGGCTGAAGGCAGGGCTCCCTGTCCCCCTCCTCAGCCAGGTGACAGCATCCACTTTAGTGTTGGGGTCTTAGCCTGAGGTGATGGGTTTGGGTCTTGGCTGGTCTCTGTGGTGTTGTGTAAGACATGGGAGTTTACTGCATCTTCATTCCCCAGCTGGTGAGACCAAGGGAATCTCTTTCCTGTGCTATGTGAAGAGCTAAGCACCCTCCACCCTTTAGCAGCACAGAGGAGCTTTACCATTGCTGTTTTCTTCAGGCTCTTTACAGACCAGCCTACATCCCAGGCTGCTCCCTGGGCACTGCACTTTCCTCCCCACCCTAGCCAGCTGCTGTGGGATGCAGGGCAGGGGCTGGTGTTATCCTCTGCTTCCTTCCCCTTGGCTGATCCCATCCAAAGGGCTGGTGCTGTAGAAGAGAACTCCTCAGTTTTCTCCCACCAGGAAAGTCCCACTGTCATCAGCTGTCCCCTCTGGGAGCATGGAGTCTGGACAGCTGATGGAACTGTAACCCAGCCAAAAGGTCAGAGTGGTACAGTTAGTTGTTATCCTTCACAGAACACAAGAGGCATTAAAATTCTGCTGTCTCATTCATGTAACAAGGGAGGAAGTTGTAATGAGAGGGAAATGAAGGAGGGGGGAAGAAAAGATCTTTCCTCCTGCAGCTGGGTCAGGAGCTGGAGACTGTGTGAGTGTAACTCTGGTACTTAGCTGTGACTTCCAAGGCCTTGAAGTAGCTGGGTGTGGAGGTCCAGCCTCCCATTTCTGTGCAGAGGACTTAAAAACCTTGCTCCAGGGAGTCACTAGTGTAATGAATGTTGAGTTAGTAAAAGCATAGGGTGAAACAAAAAGGGGGGAATTGAGTTAGTAAAAGAGACTTGAGCTGGAAAAGGGTTAGTAGGTTAGGACACTTGGCCCAAAATACACAGTGAAGAGAAATAGGGGTAAGGGAGGAACAGAGTAGCACTGGGAGGCAGCATGCATGCACCCAGAGGAGCAGACTTATGCTAATGAGTTCCTGGAGCTAATTTTAATGATCCCACCTATTTCCCACCTATATCCACTGCATATGTATAGGTTAGTGCATTAAATAATGGTCTGGAAGTTGTCTGGGCAGAGTGGTTTGGAGAAGCTATTCCCCTGCTCCCCAGCACTGCAACAAAACATACCTGCTTTAGAGCCTTCCCTGGGCTGTAAGGTTTGCTCTCAGCTTTCTTCTTGTTTCAAGTTCACCCCCTTGGTCTTTGGCAGAGCTTGTATCAGGATTCAGGAGGTGCTGGGGGTGGGGAGTCATTGGTTCTGGCAGGTCAGTTTGATGTGAGAGGTGCCAAGGACTGGAACAGCAGTGGCCAGGACACATGTGGGTTCAGTGTTCCTTCTAAAAAGGGTGACAGAGCTGCATGGAGCACGGTGGGACAGCACTGGTGTGACCCACTGCCATGAAAACAACTGCAGTGGAAGTGGTGAACAAAGCAATCTGGGTTTTGCAAGAGCTGCAGGAGATCTGATCAGACTTTGCATCCATGCTCAGACCACAGTGAAAAAACTCTTGCTGGTAGTGAGCAGATCTACCCAAGCAGAGTCCTGCTCTCCTTTTTAAAGCAAGAAGCTTTATGGAAAGGATGTAGCTGTGTCTCTGAGTTACCTGCTGACTCCATCTGAGCATCTCCATTGTTGACTTTGGCAACTTTCAGGCCAAAATATTCCTTCTTGCTTGTGACTTTTGTCATCTGCAAAACCCAGATGCAAGCTCTATCATTCCAGCTCCATCCTGTGTTCTTGGCAAAGACAAAGAATTGATGCTTTTTGGCATCCTCCAGCCTCCCTCTTTGCTCCCTTCCTTTTCTTCCCCTCCCACAACCTGACTTGTCCTCATTTGGTGGGGATCTGTGTCCTGCATGGACAAGACTTGTTCTGCAGGACATATCTTAACCAAGCTTGCTCCTTCTGAGGTGGATCCAGCACTGCATTCACTCCCCACCACCTCCTCCATCTGGAGGAGGGTTTTGGAGGAGGATACACATCAGATGGTGCAAAACCCACCTTGAAACTCTGCTAATTCTCAGCAACCTGTATTTGTGTTGGACTGAGCTTTCCTTCCCTCACCTCCATACCATGGCAGGTTACTGAGGACCATGACAACAAGAGAAAAGGGCCAACATCAATCCATTGCTTCTCCACCAGCTGCAAGGAACCAAAGGAGTTTCCTTGCCTGCCAAAAACTGTGGTCTGCTGAAGGCTTGCTGTGACAAGCAACACACTTCTGTAAGCATCAAAGTGCCATCAGTCATCTGAGCCAGCAGCAGCTGAGGAGCTGAGTGAGTTTCCCTGAGAAATGGAGCTGGGAATGGTGACTGTGCATGAGGACTTTGGGCACATGGAGGAACCTGCTGCCTCCTGCTCTTCTGGGGCCCATGTGGCTCAGAAAGGGGGAGCTGAACGTGGGGGAGATCCCCCCAAATGACTGTCTCCACCTCAAATGCTCAGATCCCACACCACAGCCTCGTTGAGAGAGTGGTGTGAATTCACTGGGGGTGAGGGCAGCCTCCCTCTAGCTTTGAAGGATGGCTACCCAGAAACCCAGGTTTTTCCCCAAGGAGAAATAGCAGAGGAAAAATCCTGCTTCCAAAAGTTCTTGTTTGAAAAGGTAGAGCATCCCCTGGGAGGTTTCAACCTGATTTTAAGTGGAAATGCCTGCTTTCAGCCAGCTTTACAGTATCATTGCAGCTAAAACCAACCAAATAAAAATAAAAGCTGAACTCACACTTGAAGTCAAAATGAACCTAAAATGTTTTGTTATTTCCCACTGGAAAACTGAAATAGATGTTTCTCTGAAAACAAATGTTTTGGGTGGAAAAAAAAATGCATTCTTCAGCACAAAACCCTTCTTTGAGTGCTTTTTCTAAGAACTAGCAATGCTTCTTGATTTGCTTGAGTTATTGCCACTAAGGTGCCTCCTATTTGCATTTTGCTGGGGCTGCTCTTCATGTAGGAGTTACACAATGCAGTGTTTTGTGCTTTCTTCTGCTGTTTCTCTTAATTGAGGTAGTGCTCAGAGCCCTGAGACATGAGGGTAATGCCATTGTGCTGGGTGGTGGAGTGCTGCAGAGCTGCTGGCAGTGTCTGGCCTGAGTTCTGGATTGCTCTGTTGAAGGTGGGGAAAGCAGAAATAGAGCAGGAAGAAAGCAGAGTAAGTTTTTGAAGGCCCCCAAACAAACAGGGGCACTGATGAAGAGACTTGAATATTGGTTTTGGTGCTTCTCATGGTTGATGTCTCCCCAGTCCTTGGTGTCATGGTTGTATTTTATCCCTAGCCCTCTGTCAGAATCCCAGTACCCTGTCCTGAGGCTTGGTGCAGGAATTCCTGAGCAAAGTCACAGAATCTCAGCTCAGTGGGGGTTTAAAGTGACATCTGGGGATCATCCAGTCCAATCTCCTTGTTAAAGCAGGGTCACCCACAGCAGGTTGCCCAGGATCACCTACAGCTGCCTTGGGAATCTCTCCCCACAAGGAAACTCCACAGCCTCTTTGGGCAGCCTGGGCCAGGGCTCCAACACCCTCACACCAAACAAGTTTCTCCTCCTGTTCAGCTGGAACCTCCTGGGTTCCAGTCTGTGCCCAGTGCCCCTTGGCCTGTCCCTGGCCACCACTCAACAGAGTCTGGCCCCAGCCTCTTGCCCCCACCCTTGAGCTCTTGCTCAGCATTGAGCAGCTCCCCTCTGGGGCTGCTCTTCTCCAGGATAAGCAGCCCCAGGGCTCTCAGCCTTTCCTCCTGCCAGAGATGCTCCAGTGCCCTCAGCACCTTGCTAGCCTCTGCTGGACTCTCTCCAGTAGTTCCAGTTGTCTCTCTTGAACTGGGGAGCCCAGAACTAGACCCAAGACTCAAGACACAGCCTCAGTAGGTCAGAGTAGAGTGGGAGGAGAACCTCCCTGAACCTGCTGATCACTCTGTTCTGAGCATAACCCAGGAGACCATTGGCCTTCTTGGCCACAAGGGCACATTCCTGGCTCATGGTGAACTTATTGTCCACCAGCACTCCCAGGTCCTTCTCTTTGGAGCTGGTTTCTAGCAAATTCACCATCTAATCTCTCCTGGTCCATGGGGTTTGTCTTTCCCAAGTGCAAGACTCTACACTTGTTCTTGTTGAACTTCATGAGGTTCCTCTTCCTCAGCACTCAGCCTGTGCAGGACTCTCTGAATGGCACCACAGCCAGATGGGGGTCAGCCACTCCTCCCAGTTTGGTATCATCAGCAAACTGCCTGAGGTTACACTCTGTCCCTTCCTCCAGGTCATTGTTGAATGAAGTCATCCTCTGTGTGCTGTGGAAAGGACTGGGTGCTAGCAAGGATGGCTGGGGGTGGACAATACCCAGATCTCCCCGGAGACACCTTGCAGCAGCAGCAGCAGCAGCACATGCCTGGAGCTGCCTTGTACACATCTGGAGCTGCCTCCTCCTGCTGTTTCCAGGGCTACCGGAGGAAGGAATCACTCTGGATTCCAAACAGGAGGGAAGAGGATGACTAAGCAAATGTTAGAAATGCTTACTCTGGAAACCAACACTGCACCCTCCCCACACCTTCCCTGCTTGGAGCTTAACACTGTCTAGACAATGGTCTGCTCTGGGCAAACTCCCAATTAACATAATGCTGAGAGACTGGAAAAGTGCCCCGAGGACCTTCCCTGTCTCAGCGCTGGGGGTGCAGCCCCAGAGCTGCTTTCTGAGGCTTTTGTCCTGCTCCTTGAGCAGGCAGTTGGGTGATTTAACAGAGAAGGAGGTGCCGTGGCCAGCAGAGGAACTGAAGGAGCAGAGACTACAGCTGGGTACTGCCAGCCCCCTGAGATAGAAGCCAGGTCAAACACAAAGCATCTCTTTCCTGAAAATCACAGCCTGAGCAAGAGAGATGAACCATGAAGAGAAAACAGCAGCATGGATGAGGCAGTGACTTGTCTTGCTCACTCAGTGATCACAGTTGTCACATCTGGAAGCTGCTTCTGCTACTTCTTGTTGAGCCTCACTGAGGTTTTGAGGGCCACAAAGATGGTGAAGGGTCTGGAGGAGAAGCTGTTCTGAAGAACAGCTGAAATCACTTGATGTGTTCAGCCTGGAGAAGAGGAGGTTGAGGGGAGATCTTGTTGGAGTTGATAACTTCCTCACTAGAGATAAAGAGGGGCAGGAGCTGATCTAGTCTCTCTGGTGACCAGTGACAGGACTTGGGGGAATGGCATGAAGCTGTGCCAGGGGAGCTTCTGTTTAGATATTAGGAAAAGGTTCTTCACCCAGAGAGTGCTGGAGCATTGGAACAGGCTCCCCAGACATGCACTCATGGCACCAGCTTCCAGGGAATTCCAGAAGCATCTGGACAGTGCTCTTAAACAGATGGGGTGACTTTGGGGTTGTCCTGTGCAGAGACAGGAGTTGGACTTGATGATCCTTGTGTGTCTCTTTTAGCTCAGGATATTCTGTGATAACCTGGCTCATACATTTTGGACACCAGAGATTGCCAGGGGTGCTCTTGGTTTCTTTTACTCTCCCTGTGCTTGTCTCCATTGGCTGTTGAGAGAAGCCTGAGATGATTTAGCTCCTAACAAAACACTTAACTCTGGTGCTGGGAAGCTAGGGGGGATTTCTGGACCATTTCACAGCAATAGGCTGCATCAACAAAAAACATCTGATGCTGTTGGCTGACATCCCAAAACCCTCAGTGCTGTATTCTTATGTGCTGCCTTGTCAGAAAGCTGCTGTGGACCACAGGATGCTTCCTGTCTTTCCTGCAGCTGTCTAAGAAGTTCCCCACATGTTTTTGTCTCCTGCCCCATAATTCAGGTCTGTTTTTGTGTCGTGGGGAGAACTTGCTGCAGCAGATCAGCAGAGCCAACGACCATTCAGCCTTCTCTGCTGGCTGCTTGGATTTCAGATGGCTGCAGCACATGGACAACCTTGCCTGCCTGGTCAGCAGGGGACAAATGAAGCTCCAAACCCCACCACTGCTGCATGTGTAACCTCCCCTGGAAAACTACCATGTCCATCTCCACTCTGCTGGCTTGAAACTGCCCCATGGGCCCAGAGGGACTGCTCTGGCAATTTAGAAAACACAAATATTTGCTGCTGTGCTGGGACCTGCTCTGTCAGGTTTCAGCCTAGAGCTTATATTTTAATGGCTGGATTATACAGCCCAGAAATGTTGATCTTATGATGGAAGTGTTGCCAGACCTTTATCTGCAGCAGTTCCAACATTCTGAACAGCCCAGTGGAGAGCAGAAGCCTCTGTTAACCCAACTGCTAATTAATTTAAACACATTCCCCTCTCCTGGTTTAAAGATGTCATCTCCCTGCACCAGTGACATTGCTCTGGCCTCTCAGGTCCCCCAGGCTCTGCTCAGTGGGACCTGGCTGCACTGCCCACTTGCATTTCTAGCAGATGTGCTTGTGCTGGTTTTGGGAAGGGGATTGTCATAGTGTGGTGGGTGAAAAGGGGTGGGCAAAGAGTGGACAACTGCAGTGTGGGTGCAGGAGAGGGAAAGCAGGACTGGCAAACCACTGCTCAGAGAGTGTGGTCATGGGCATGTCTGGTATTGGTGTTGAGGTGATGCTTGCAGTCATCACATGTTGCCTACTGAGCATGCAGAAGCTGAGCTGTGTTCTCTGAATTGCTTGACTCCAAGCCAGTGTGTGCCTGGGTGACTCTAGTTAATTGGGTTTCATAGGTGACAGATTGTTCCTTCTCCAGTTCTTGTTATTCAAGGATAGAATCATTTATGGTTGGAAAAGACCCCTATGATCATCAGGTCCATCCACTAACCCAGCTCCACCATGCCATGAGAACATGTTGAAGTTTTATGTCTGTACCCTCCAGGGATGGTGACTCCCCCAGAGCCCTGGGCAGCCTGTGTCAGTACCTAGCAACTCTGTCAGGGAAGGAATATTTCCTAATATCCAACCAGAACCTCCCCCAGCACAACTTGAGGCCATTTTCTCCTGTCCTATCACTTGTTCCTTGGGAGAAGAGACCAACCCCCACCTGGCTCCAACCTCCTTTCAGGGAGATGGAGAGAGTGAGAAGGTCTCCCCTGAGCCTCCTCTTCTCCAGGCTAACCAACCCCAGTTCCCTCAGCTGCTCCTCACCACACTTGTGCTCTAGACCCTTCCCCAGCTTCATTACCCTTTCTCTGGGCACACTCCAGCACCTCAATGTCCTTTGTGGAGTGAGGGACCCAAAACTGAACCCAAGATTTGAGGTCTGGCCTCACCAGTGCTGAGTCCAGGAGGACAACCCCAGCCCTACTCTGTGCCCTGCTGGCCACACTGTTTCAGACATAAGCCAGGATAAAAAGACTCAAGGACTTTGGTGGTGTTTGGTGCAAAGTAGCTGAGCACTGCTGCTCTCTTCCAGACACTTCCAGTCATGTCCTCCAGAGCCTTCTTTGAGTTGTTGAACTGGTTTGGGCTAGCTTTGAGTGGCTGTGATCAGGTAACTCCCCAACAGATCTGGGTGATGGGAACTTCCACACTGTGGTTCCAGCAACTGAGTGCAGCCAGAAGAGACTTTCTAATGAAGCCTTCAAGTTTCTGGGAAGTCTCCTCTGGGATGCTGATACTCAGCAGGGCTCATGCCATAGGCAGAGCCCTGATGAAGTGTAGTCACTGCTGAAATGTGTTGTGGTTGCACCATGCTGGGCAGAAAGAGCTCCTTGAGGCTGCTGCCTGGAACTGCTCTGAGCCTTGCCAGCTGCAGAACCTGAGCTTGGTCTATATGAAAAATGGAAAAGAAGAGGTTTATCTGTCACACTCATGAAATACTGTTCCCCCAACACCAAGCACAGGAGCTAATATGGCTAAATGATCCTCAAAACCAGAAGGGGGCAAGTTACTGTTTCTGTTTTCAGTATGGAAGGAATAAATTCTGACTTTCCCATGTCCACAGCTCAGCTTGCAACAGGTTTAAAGCACAGNGGATTTCAGATGGCTGCAGCACATGGACAACCTTGCCTGCCTGGTCAGCAGGGGACAAATGAAGCTCCAAACCCCACCACTGCTGCATGTGTAACCTCCCCTGGAAAACTACCATGTCCATCTCCACTCTGCTGGCTTGAAACTGCCCCATGGGCCCAGAGGGACTGCTCTGGCAATTTAGAAAACACAAATATTTGCTGCTGTGCTGGGACCTGCTCTGTCAGGTTTCAGCCTAGAGCTTATATTTTAATGGCTGGATTATACAGCCCAGAAATGTTGATCTTATGATGGAAGTGTTGCCAGACCTTTATCTGCAGCAGTTCCAACATTCTGAACAGCCCAGTGGAGAGCAGAAGCCTCTGTTAACCCAACTGCTAATTAATTTAAACACATTCCCCTCTCCTGGTTTAAAGATGTCACCTCCCTGCACCAGTGACATTGCTCTGGCCTCTCAGGTCCCCCAGGCTCTGCTCAGTGGGACCTGGCTGCACTGCCCACTTGCATTTCTGACTAGCAGATGTGCTTGTGCTGGTTTTGGGAAGGGGATTGTCATGCTGTGATGGGTGAAAAGGGGTGGGAAAAGAGTGGACAACTGCAGTGTGGGTGCAGGAGGGGGAAAGCAGGACTGCCAAAACACTGCTCAGAGACTGTGGTCTTGGGCATGTCTGGTATTGGTGTTGAGGTGATGCTTGCAGTCATCACATGTTGCCTACTGAGCATGCAGAAGCTGAGCTGTGTTCTCTGAATTGCTTGACTCCAAGGCAGTGTGTGCCTGGGTGCCTCTAGTTAATTTGGTTTCATAGGTGACAGATTGTTCCTTCTCCAGTTCTTGTTATTCAAGGATAGAATCATTTATGGTTGGAAAAGACCCCTATGATCATCAGGTCCATCCACTAACCCAGCTCCACCATGCCATGAGAACATGTTGAAGTTTTATGTCTGTACCCTCCAGGGATGGTGACTCCCCCAGAGCCCTGGGCAGCCTGTGTCAGTACCTAGCAACTCTGTCAGGGAAGGAATATTTCCTAATATCCAACCAGAACCTCCCCCAGCACAACTTGAGGCCATTTTCTCCTGTCCTATCACTTGTTCCTTGGGAGAAGAGACCAACCCCCACCTGGCTCCAACCTCCTTCCAGGGAGATGGAGAGAGTGAGAAGGTCTCCCCTGAGCCTCCTCTTCTCCAGGCTAACCAACCCCAGTTCCCTCAGCTGCTCCTCACCACACTTGTGCTCTAGACCCTTCCCCAGCTTCATTACCCTTTCTCTGGGCACACTCCAGCACCTCAATGTCCTTTGTGGAGTGAGGGACCCAAAACTGAACCCAAGATTTGAGGTCTGGCCTCACCAGTGCTGAGTCCAGGAGGACAACCCCAGCCCTACTCTGTGCCCTGCTGGCCACACTGTTTCAGACATAAGCCAGGATAAAAAGACTCAAGGACTTTGGTGGTGTTTGGTGCAAAGTAGCTGAGCACTGCTGCTCTCTTCCAGACACTTCCAGTCATGTCCTCCAGAGCCTTCTTTGAGTTGTTGAACTGGTTTGGGCTAGCTTTGAGTGGCTGTGATCAGGTAACTCCCCAACAGATCTGGGTGATGGGAACTTCCACACTGTGGTTCCAGCAACTGAGTGCAGCCAGAAGAGACTTTCTAATGAAGCCTTCAAGTTTCTGGGAAGTCTCCTCTGGGATGCTGATACTCAGCAGGGCTCATGCCATAGGCAGAGCCCTGATGAAGTGTAGTCACTGCTGAAATGTGTTGTGGTTGCACCATGCTGGGCAGAAAGAGCTCCTTGAGGCTGCTGCCTGGAACTGCTCTGAGCCTTGCCAGCTGCAGAACCTGAGCTTGGTCTATATGAAAAATGGAAAAGAAGAGGTTTATCTGTCACACTCATGAAATACTGTTCCCCCAACACCAAGCACAGGAGCTAATATGGCTAAATGATCCTCAAAACCAGAAGGGGGCAAGTTACTGTTTCTGTTTTCAGTATGGAAGGAATAAATTCTGACTTTCCCATGTCCACAGCTCAGCTTGCAACAGGTTTAAAGCACAGTACAGATGGCTATGCAATTATTGCCAACATCTACTCATTAGATTAGATAAGGCCCTGGGTTTATTTAGCAGAAGCAGATGGAGGGAATACACAATATTTTAGATATCTTGGCAAACTGTGTTTTCCTTAGAACAACATTGCATGTTTGCTGTGATAGTTGTGGCCAAAGAATCCCCCAAATTCTAAGGAAGAGGGAGAATGGAGAAGGCAATGAGGTGTGCATTAAAGAAGAGCTATGTTGCATCAAGAAGAGATACATTGCAAGTCTTATGATATCTGATGCCTTATTATCCCCTGTGACAAGAGGACAGTTTCAGCTTTTATTTGAAAGTGTATTTTTTGTAGCTTGTAAACTAAAGCTTGAATACATGACCCTAGCTGCCTACAAAAACTGAGGGATCCTAGGACAAATAAGAAGCATGATGGTGATGGTTTCATGGGTTTTAATCCAGCCTTTGTGTGACCACTGGCAATATTGCATCTCTGAGCAAGGGACACCTGCTGCAGATGGAAGAATGCTGGGGTTTGGGGTCCTGTGAGGCAGCAGATTTGAACAGCAGATGTATGAGGAACATACAGAATCACAAAAGGTTGGAAAAGACCTTTAAGATCTTCAAATCCAACAGTTAACCCAGCACTGCCAGATCACCACTCAACCATGTACCTCAGCACCACATCTCCATGGCTTTTCACCCCCTTTAGGGATGGTGACCCCCAGCTGCCCTGGGCAGCCTGCATCTGGGCTTGACAAACTTTAGTGTGCATCTTTTTTGCTTGCTCAGAGCATTCACAGGCAAAATCTCCCTCAGAGATCCCTGACCTCACTGATGGAGAGTCCCATGACTGGCTATGGCATGGCCAGGAACCAGCTCCCTGGCCAACCTTCCTCCAAAGAGAAGTAACCCAGCTCTGTGCCTACTTGTAGTGGTACCAATAGGTTTCCAGTCTTTGTCCTGGGCTGTCAGAGAAATTTCCTGTAGGGACATTTACCAGAGATGGTTGGGGTGTGATTTTCTTGTCTTGTTGAGCTTGACTCCAACATCACCTAGCTTGATTCAAGCTGTTGTTGGGGAAGACACAGAGTGGCAGATGTAGGTGAGGGAGTCAGCATTGCCCCTGAGGCTGTAATGAGGTGGTGTACCATGGCAGTTGCTTGGAGCCCATGGCCCTGAGAAGCAGTTTCATCCATTCAATGTGCTCCTGGGGGATAACAGCAAATGCAGTGTTTGCTCCAGCCTCTCTGGAGGTCAGGATTGGCTTTCAGCCATGGCTTGAGTAGTTAGCTGTGTGCTAAACACTCAGGATGTCATCTGCTCATGATGGCCTTAAGCTTGAACTCATAAGCACAAGGCCAAAACCAGGTGTCTTGAGTTTGGCTAGGACAGGGTGAATTTTCACCAGAAGCTGGGAGGGGGCACAGTCAGGAGAGACAAACTGAAGCAGACAAAGGGGTATTAGATACCATGCTGATGTCATGCCCAGTACATGAGGGGATTGCACAGCTCAGCAGGTGAGCAGTTGTGTTGTACATAATTTATATAATGTTTCATTAGTTTTATTGTTATTCCTGTTGTCTCTTCTCTGTGTTACTCTATTTATTCTGTTATTCTTATCTCAGCCTATGGGGTTTTACCATCTTCTCCAGATTCTCGTCCCCATCCTACTGGGATGAGGAACAGTGAGTGATTTGCCTTATAGGCTTCACTTGCAATCTGGGCCTAAACCCTGACAACAAGGTCATTAAATTAGCCTGCCCTGGGCATGCAGGTTTTGAGGAGGGAGAAGACCTTCCCAGCTGATGGAGCTGGCAGAAGAGTGAGGGTCTTCCCCTGCATGAGGAGATTGTGGCTACTCCCTCTGGTCCCTGTAAGGAAGTGCCAAAGGGGTGATGGGTGCTTGTACTCCCTCTAACCACATTGGATGATGCTTTAGTGTGTTGAGTTATGCTCCCTGGATCATGTTCCTCCACAGCATGCAAGTAGCAGTGTCACCTGAGTGCCACTCCTCAGCCCCTGTTACTCCCCATGGGCTTGTGCTGGGAGGATGAACACAGTGAGAGTGCAGGCAGGAGGAGAGGTGCAATGACATGGTGATGGCAGCAGGAACCTGTTGTTTGGCAATATTTTTCCAGTAAAGCTCTCTAGATAGAGTAGCTTGATTCAGTTAGGGGGTTGGGTTTGGGTCTCTAATTGGTCAAGTGCACAAGTGCATCCATGCAGGGATGATGCTGCTGACCCATCTTTGCCAGCTGTTGTCCCTCTGGCTGTGCCTGAATGCTGGAGAGGGAACACAGCAAATGCAAATGTGGCAACATGAATTAACTAACTCCTCACTCTCTACCTTTCTGCTAATGATCTGAGTGTTCTTTGCTAGCACTTTGCACAACATCTTTATCTTTGCTCATTATCTGCCCATCTCTGGATTGTTACAGGATTCAGTCATGCAGTTGCCAGGTGGAGCAGGTGGACTCAGGAGTCCAACCATCCCTCCAAGCACTCTAGAAACAGTGCATGGTTCAGCTGGTGGCTGGGTGGAAAAGAAAAGCCTGCAGTGCAGAAAGGCCCAGAAGAGAGGAAGCTAACAAGAAGTGTCCTTTCCATCATGACCAATGTGCCTAGCAGATATTTTTCCTTCTCCTTTACACCAGCTCCTGACTGGCTGCTGTTCTCCATCCTTCTCCTGCCAGCTCCAACAGCACCAGTTCAGTTCCCCAGGAGGGAAAGCTGAGCTCTTATTCTGAACCATTTTGTTGTGGTTTGCTTTTTAAACACTAGTGTAACTTGATAGCAGTGACGTTTTCTGCTCAACAGCTACTTCTGGGGCCTGGCCAAATGCAGAGGGTGATGTGGTTCTGCTTCCAAATAACACAGACTTCATCAGTGCTCCTGGGGTAGTCTGGCAAGGAGGCTCTGGCTTAGTGGGCACTGTAGGGAAGGAGAGTTGAGATGTGCTTTTAGTCATTCAGACCTCTCACCTCCTGCAGTGGCTGTGCTGTCCTGCTAGCCCACCTGGCAGAGAAATGCTTCCCCAGGCACCTACCAGCTGTCCAGTGCCCTTTGCTTAGTTAGTTGAGAGCAGAGTTAGGCTCCTCTGGTCTCTCCAGCACAGCAAGGAAAAGTAGTGAAGCTTGGGTGATATTTTTCACACACACAAGGTTTGGGAGTTGGCATTTCTCAGGCAAATGGCAGCATTAAATCAAGTCAAGGATATTTGCAGACTTGACATGAATTGCTTTCACTAAACAGGAAAACACATTAAAAGGCAGAAAACTTCATTTTAGAGCTTGATGAATGAAATAATCCCAAATGAGGTTTCTTTGCTCTCTCATTTCCTCCCCCTCTAAATTAAAACTACTTGAAGCATTTTGCTGACCCTGAAATTCTCCTTTTCTCTTTAAGAACCTTGTTTGACACTGAGCTAACCTCTTCTAGAGCTTGCCCATATGTAAGACATCAACAGGTGGGATGTGTGACACCAGATGTCTCCAGGAAAGTCCTTTGAGCTCCCAGCTCCTCCTCTCCACATCCTCTGGTGGTAGGAACAAAGTCCTGGGATGCCTATTTCCAAGGGCAGGGAGCAGACACAGAATCCTGGGATGCCTATTTCCAAGGACAGGGAGCAGACATCTCTCCTTTGTAATGTTAATGTAGTGAGACTCAAGGTCTGACCTACTTTCCAGCCAGACTGAAGTGCAGGATGGCTTTAACTCCTCTGTGCTCAGCATTCCCAGCATGAACTCACTAAAATCTTTTGCATGTGCATTTTCCTGCCAGCTGTCATTGCCTATTGCAGGTGAACATCCTTTTCCACTCTATGGCGTGGTACATTTGTGTCTCTTCTACTTAGAAGCACCAAGCAGTTGCCTCATAATCAGAATATCTTCCTTCATTCAGGGCAGAGGCCAAGCCCTCAGCAATCTGCCCTCTGCTCAGCCTCAGGAAACAATTCCTAAATCTCTGCTAAACAGTTTTGTCCTCACTCCTCTTGTTTGAGGGTCACCCACTGCTTGGTTGCTGTGTCTTGCTGTAGTGGAGGAGTGTGAGGCTGCAGATGCTCCTCTCCCTGGAGCCTGCTTCAGGAATTGCAGTCAGGAAAGTAGGTTGCAGGTGATTTGGGAGGGGGAATTCTGCCCTCATTTTGCTGTGTTTCCTCCTAGGACTCTGGAGCAACTCTGCCATGTAAAGAGGAGGAGGAGGAGGGTGTTTGCCTTGGCATCTGGGCAGCTCTGTTATGCTGAGGGCTGGTGGCAGATCTAATGCTGGCTATGAAAGGCTTAAAAATGCACCTGTTTGATGAGACCAAGGAATGGATTGGCTCTCTGTGCCTCTGAAGCACAACAACCTCATAGTGTTGAATATTGTTATTGAATATTTGTGTTCAGTTTTGGGTCCCTTGCTCCAAGAAGGACATTGAGGTGCCGGAGTGTGTCCAAAGAAGGACAACAAAGCTGGTGAAGGGTCTAGAGCCACAAGTGTTGTGAAAAACAGCTGAGGGAACTGGGGTTGGTTAGCCTGGAGAAAAGGAGGCTCAGGGGAGACCTTCTGGCTCTCTGCAACTCCCTGAAAGGAGATTGGAGAGGAGTGGTCGTTGGTGTCTTTTCCCAGGGAACAAGCAATAGGACAAGAGGAAATGGCCTCAAGTTGTGCCAGGGGAGGTTTAAGTTAGACATTGGGAAAAATTTCTTCCCTGAAAGGGCTGTCAAGGCCTGGCCCAGGCTGCCCAGGGCAGTGGTGGAGTCACCATCCCTGGAGGGGTTTAAAAACCATGGAGATGTGGTTCTGAGGGACATGGTTTTGTGGTGACCTGGCAGTGTTAGGTTAAGGGTTGGACTTGATGATCTTAAAGGTCTCTTCCAACCAACACAATTCTATGGTTCTATGAGTCCCCAGTGTATTTTATTTTGCCCACTGTTCCCTTTGTGTTATAGCCAGAGAGGTTTGTTCTTCACCACAGTGAAACCATTTTGATGGATATAGTTAATTCTAGGACAAACATGTTTATCAGAGCTAGGGGATCAGCCTGAGGTTCTCTGGACTGGTTAGTGTTAAGGAAAGGGCTGGGACCCAGTACATTGTGTTATAGATGTATTTTGAAGGGAAGGAGAGGACTTAGACACAATCTGTGGGTATCTACTGGAATGCTCAGACTTGGTGTTGGTCATTGAGAGCAGAGGCAGAGAGCTGGCAAGCTGGGGCCTTTCCTATGGGAAGGACTATGGACAGCTGGTGGGGAAGTCACCAGTGTGGAGTGATGGAGCCAACAGCTGAACCTGGTGATGCCATCAATTAAAGGGTGCAATTAGCATAGCCAAATCCACTTATTGGCTCAGAACCAGTGTCAGCTCTGTGTCCTTGGTGGTCAAGATAGAGCTTACACACCATGAAATGACTTTGAGGGATAAGGGACATCTTTCCAGCTGCTCCAGTCACCACTTGCACACAGATTTGTGTTGTGGCTGGAGAACAAGGGAGCAGCAGGAATGAGAGCCATGGAGCAGTGTCACCACTCAGAACAGATGCCTGCACCTAAGGGGCTGGCTCGTGGGCACCCCTGGGCTGGTTGCCTCTCTGCTGACCTGCCCTCAAGTCCTGAGCAAGGAAATCAGGCAGACCATGTCACCAGCATAAGACTGAGAAACATCTTCCATGTGGACTCAAGAAGTGAAAAGTACTCCTTTTGGTTGGTCCTGCTGCTGAGGTGCCTTTCAGCAGACAGACACCCACCAACACTGCAACCTTCTGCAGCTTTTAGTGTGTGTAACTGGTGTGGTTTTTTCCTCTCAGTCTTCTTCACTGGCTTCATCCACTGCCAAGGCTTTGTTGTCTCTTGCTGGCTGGTTCTTAGGAAGAAACAGGGACAAATGAGATGCCCTATTGCCACAAGTTGCCAGAGATCATGGTGCTTTCTTCTCCACAGTACTGTCTGTCTGCTGTTGATCTGGTAGTCCTTGGAGGTCACTGCCACTGGGACCTGATAGTTCTTCCTGCAATGTGTCAAACAGATGAGGGTACTGGTGGATGAGAATCCAGACATGAGCTGGCAATGTGTGCTCACGGCCCAGAAGCCAAACATCTCTGGGGCTGCATCCCCAGACCATGGCCAGCAGGTGAGGGAGGGGATTCTGCCTCTGCTCTGCTCTGGACAGACCTCACCTGCAGTGCAGGGGCCAGCTCTGGAGTCCTCAGCACAGCAGAGACATGAATCTGGTGGAGTGGGGCCAGAGGAGGCCACAGAAATGATCCAAGGGCTGGAACCTCTCTTCTGTGAGGCCAGGCTGAGACAGTTGGGGTTGTTGAGCCTGGAGAAGAGGAGGCTCCAGGGAGACCTGAGTGCAGCCTTTCAGTACTTAAAGGAGCTTAGAAGAAAGCTGGGGAGAGACTTTTTATCAGGGTCTGTTGGGACAGAACAAGGGCTGATGGTTTAAGCTAAAAGAGGACAGATTTAGACTAGATAGAAGGAAGAAATGTTTTGCACTGAGGGTGGTGGTGACTGTCCCAGGTTGCCCAGAGAGGTGGGAGATGTCCCATCCCTGGAACCACTCCAGGTCAGATTATCTGGGGCTCTGAGCACCCTGCTCTAGTTAGAGATGTCCCTGCAGGGAGGTTGGACTACTTAACCTTCCAACCCAAAGCATTCTATGAGTCTATGAATAATGTTTTATTTCTTTTTCCCTCTCCCTCATCCATCATGACTTCCTGCTTTCCTTCTGCAGCTTCTTCATCTGCTGCCTGAGTGACTCCACTGGAGCTTACCTTGTGCAGGTGGAGCCTGCACCCTTCTCCACCCAGGAGTGTGAGGTACAGCCCTCCCAGACCTTCTCTTGGCCAGCAGCTTCCCTGAAAGGAAGCTTTGTCTTGGTGGCCACCTCCACTTGTCCCAGGCCCATCTGCCTGGGCAGCTGGTTCCTGACTCTTGTCCAGGGCAGACAATGGAGAAGTTGTTGTTTTTCAATAAAGATCATTAAGTCAGGAGCTGGGATGTGCATTGGGAGACCAGTGGTTGTCCTGTTCTGGTTGGTGTGCTGCTGGTATTTCTGATCCTGGGAAGCCTCTCCAGCTCCTGCCAGCAGCACACTGTGTGCTGGTTTGGGGTTAAAAAGCTTCAGTCATCCAGGAGAGCAACAGACAGCAGCATTCCATGGCAAGTGGCTTCAGGGGAGACAAGGGAAATGGAGAATACAGAGTTTTGTAAATTTTTAATGCTCTGCATATGCTTTAGAAGGGAAAGCACCAGTTAAGAAGCTCAGTTACTGAGGATGGATTTTATGGACTTTTTTTTTTTTGGAGGGAAATGAATCTTTTCCATTGAATCTCTCACATTTCAAGAGAATTTCTTTACTTTGCACTTAATTTTTACTGTAAAATTCCCAAGTGGTCCTAGGAGACTGGAAAGACCTTGCAGGGTCTCCTCTTGGGTCACTAGCTACCATGAACACTGCAGGAGTGATCCTGGTGATGGTGACAACTCCTGTGGGGTTAGGGACCTTCACCACCCCTGGGCAGGGGAGGAGGAATCTGGAGGGAGCAGGTGGGTGATGGTCACAGCTAGCAGGTAGCAGAGGGAGAGGTGATGGTCAGGCCATGGAGCACCCAGAGATGGGGGAAACCTCTTGAAAGTAGTCAGCCAATATTTGTGAAGATATTTATTTTTCCTCTTGGTTTCTAGTTCCTAGAGGTCTCTGGACCTTGTTGACCATCATCAGCCTGTGCCCAAAGTCAGGCTTTGGGAATGGGGGGGGTGATGTTCTGGAGTCCTCTGTGCTCCTCCTTCTGCTAGGGATTTTGGGGTTGATGGTGCCAAGACATGTAGTCCTTAGGGCCATGGTTTAGTGGCATGGTGGTGATAGGTTGATGGTTGGACTTGAAGATCTTGGAGGTCTCTTCTAACCTTAATGATTCTGTGTTGGGGTTAGGTGTGCTGGATCTGTGGGCAAGAAGCAATGGTTGCTATTTCTTTTTCAAAAGCAACTGCACTGCTGGTCAGTTTAATCTGGTTTTGAGGGAAGCTGGCTGGCATTTAGTCATTCTCCTCATCCTACTGAAGGGATTGATTTGGTTCTTAGGAACAGGTGACTGGGACAAGGTCTGTAGGAAAAAAAATCAGTTTCCACTTACTTTCTAGAACTAGAGTTTACAACAAATAACAAGGTTACATGAAAAACACCTACAGCTCATGCCAGCCATTCCTCCTCTGGCAGAACCTGCCCTGGCACCAGTGTTGTCCAGTGGTGAGATCCCCTTGGGAGTGATAATCATTCTCAGTTATTAATCCTGCTGCTCTTTGCTGTAGCTGTGTGTTATCTGCTCCCAGGCAGACATGCTGAAGCTGCTGGACTTGCAGCCAGTGCCATTTCTCTCCTCCATGTCTCATGCTACCTTCATTGTGGTTTATAGACTGTGGTGCCAGGATAACTTCTAGAAAAGGTGCTCCATTACCTGCAGACAGAATCATGGAATCCTTTATGTTGGTAAAGACCTTTAAGATCATCAAGTCCAACCATTGAGCCAACACTACTATGTCACTAAACCTGGGCAGCCTGGGCCAGGGCTTGACAACCCTTTCAGGGAAGAAATTTTTCCCAATGTCTAACTCAAACCTCCCCTGGCACAACTTGAGGCCATTTCCTCTTGTCTTATTGCTTGTTCCATGGGAGAAGACACCAACCCCCACCTGGCTCCAGCCTCCTCTCAGGGAGTTGCAGAGAGTGAGAAGGTCTCCCCTGAGCCTCCTCTTCTCCAGGCTAACCAAGCCCAGTTCCCTCAGCTGCTCCTCACAACACTTGTGCTCTAGACCCTTCACCAGCTTCATTGCTCTTCTTAGGACAGGTTCCAGCACCTCCATGTCTTTCTTGGAGTGAGGGGATGATGTTGGACAGTCTGTCTGGGACCACAGAGCCATGGTTGTGTCACACAGGGTGAGAAGGCTGCAGCATCCAGCCCTCCCTGCCTTGACTAGTGCAGGAAGCATGTTGGATGCCCACTCAAGTTTTCTAACCTCTTGCCTCATTTACCTGCAAGACTCAAATGTAGATTTTTAGCCCTGGAGCTACCACTTCATCCCTTCTGTCTTCTATTTCTTCCAGCAAAAGTGAGTTTCTTTAGGATGCAGCTGTATTTGTTGCTCTTTCCAGGGAAAATCTGGCCAGGGCTGTGTATTGTTCTTCAAGAGTGGCTGATTCATGGGCAGATGGAGCAATGACAGCTCAGCTGCATGGGCATGGATGGTTCACACTCTTTGGCTGTGAATTGACACGATCCATGGACCAGTGCTGCAGCCATGAGAGGTGGTGGGCTGGAGGGTGCTCTGGGTACATTATTTGGGGCATCACTGTGCTAGTGATGTGAGAGTTAATAAATGATTAGGGGTTTTGGCTCATGGGTGTTGCCATAGCTTGAGCAGGTGGTGTTTTCAGCTTCAAGCCTATTAGGAAGACAAGACTGGAATGAAGACCTCCAGACACTGGAACATTTCTTGGCACCATGGGACTAATTATGGTGTCCCCCATTCACTCCCATTTTCTCTTTGAATTTAGAAACAAAATGATGAGTGTAACAAGCACTCTCCTCTCAGCTCCTACCAGGAACCAGGGTTCTGCCTGGTGACAGCACAGATCCATCTTAGCTCACTGGAGACTGATGGTGCTGTTAGTAGCAACATCCAAGGTGGATGTTTAAGATTATCTTTTGGCTTGAAGTGTGTGCTATTGTCTGGATGCAGAGGTTTAGAAGTGAGCAATTAAGTTGTGAGGATGGGGGGAAGGGAGAAGGGCAATGAAATCATTGGCATGGTTGCAGAAGATGAAATTAGAAGTCTCTGTGTGTGATGGTTCTTGGTTTAAATTGTCTCCTCTTGCTTATGCTCAAGCTGCCTGGATGGAGCTGATGTAATGTGAATTTTCTGGTGGTGAAAATGTAGGAACAGGTGTCCTGTAGAATAGATACTCTGCTCCTCGGGCCCTGGCTTGCTGCTGCCTCTCTTGCCCTCCAACATCTCAGCATGCTTTTTTCCTGATCTCCAGCACCTCCTGCTGCTGGAGTCTGGCCCTCTCTGCACAGCAATGTTGATCCTGCTCTTCCCTGGCCCAGGCTTGGCAGCAGTGCTAAACCAGTCAGTAAGTCAAGGACAGGGTTTTTATCTGAGTGGAGCTGTGGTCCCTGCACAGCCACATCCTCTGGTGCTGAGCTGCCAGGCATCCTTCAGCCTGCAGGTTAAACTATCCATCTTTTGGAAATCTCTGCTTTTCTGGTAGTTTTAATGGCAGCTGGACAATGCACTTGAGTGCTCTACAGCTTGTCCACAGGCACCAAGAAAAAAAGGTCCTGGGCAGGCACAGATGACTTGCAGGTACACACCATGGGTGCTCTGTACTTCTTGGAGCATCTCTGTGCTCCAGTGTGGGACACTTGCTGTGCCTGGCTGCTTAATCCCCAGGGGAATGCTTGGGGTTCACTGGCCAAGTCTGGCAACTTCCTTCCAGCTCTGCCCATGCCCTACAGCAGCTCTGGAATTTCACTTTCCAACCAGGTCCACATGTCCCTGTGGCTGCTGGAGCTCTTGGGGAAGGGTTGGTGGAGTGTTGGCTGATGGTTCAGGTTGAGTTGCCATGGGCAATGCTTTCAGTAGCTGTGGTTAGCAATGTGGTGGCATCTGGTAGTGTTGGGACCAGGTGACTGGTGGTGGGTGCAGCCCCCACTGGTGCTGGGCTTGTTGCTCAGGCTCTTCCACCTTGGTGAACAGCCTGGGGAGAAACTTAGCAAACACTACTGGCAATTGCTTGTGATCCCTTTCAATGGTGCATTCAGGGGGGAGCTGGTGAGAGGGGTTTTGCTCTGAAACTACTGGGTGGTTGGCTGGTGTTAGGGCAGTCCTGTCTCAAATCAAGAATGTTTTTGTGGGAGCATCCTAGGAAGTGCAGCAACACTAATGATCAGGGTTTTGCCATGCTCTCTGGGGGATAATGTGCCTCACAGGGTCTTCACTTAAGTGGTTTGCATCATTGTGACTTGTGGTCACTGTGACTATTTCTTCCTTTGCTGTGCCCTAAATCACTGAAGTAGTTTCATTTTCTGAGCAGACCACTGAAATTCTTATGAATCTTTCTGGTTTGGGGGCTGTACTTCTTGTCAGAGTTCCTGCAGTGTACCAGAGCAAATACTTGCACCCTGCTCTCTGGATATTCTCCTCAACTAAAATGCCCTGAACAAACATTAATTTTGCACACCCAGAGCAAACTGAATAGCTGGAAACAGTTAGGAGGAAACACCAGACAACAGTATGACAGGGATTTGGGAACTGGTTACAGGGAGAAGCTCTGGCAGGTCATTTCTAGCATAAGTGAGGGGTTTATTTCCCTCTCACTATCTCCTTCTGAAAAATAGTGTATGATTTCCTATAAGCACAAGGTGTTGCTCTTGAATGGCCAGAGCCAGGCCTGCTCCCTGCATGTGGATGGCCTCATAAGCAGGCAGATGTCATGGCTGTGCCAGCTCTGCAGGCTGAGGATTCCAGCACGAGTACTGGGATTAGGATCAAGGATGTCACTTGGTTTTCAACAGGTCAGACTGACAGGGAGATGTATATGGATAGTATTATGCTTTCTAGATGTAGTAGGACCCAGATTAGGTGGGTTTGGTGGTGAGGGAGAAGGCTGAGTAGAAAAGCTTAGGTGTGGAAATGACATAGACAGTGCCACAGAGTTGGGCTGTGGTCTGTTGAGTTGAAGTCAACTGCCTTGGTTAGGCTAACCTTGCATCTTCTGCTTGCTCTAGGCCTCCTTATATTCATTCATAGATCAGGCTTAGTGGGAGTAGAAGGAAGGAGGATGGTGGAGGATCAGGTTAGGGTGGTGGGAGGGGATTGAAGCTGAGTGGCTCATGGAAATGGAAGTAGAAGTGCAATTTCTAGGTTGAATAACAGGAACAGGAGTGCTACTGAGGAAAAACTGGATTGAGAATGGGAGTTGGGCAGACCCAAGTATGTCAAAGCCACATTTGTATGGGGAGAGTTTTTCTGAGTCTGGATTTGTTTAGGCAAATCAGAAGTTGAGTGTGGTGAGGATGGTGCTTGGAGTGAGGGATAGGGTGAGTGTGAAAGGGATTATGTTGGTTGCTCTCCTCTGGGGCTGTGTCATATTTTAGGGTTTGAAAGTCAATATTAATATTAGTTAATTAATATTAATAAATGCTATACTAGAAGAGCAAGGATTTGTTAGAGTCTGAGCAAGGCTGAGCAGCTCTGGAGGAAGGTGTGGAGGGATGGCTTTCAGCGGATGCTGTTTGTAATGTGGTCACAGGTATAAAGTTTAAAGCACCTTGAATATTTGCTGGTTTTACCCAACACTTATTCATGCTTCAGAAGGAGTAATTTGCATTTAATCTCCATTTTTCTGCTCTCTCCTCTTTTACAATCAGAATTCTAGCAACTGCTGGGACTGACTTTGACCTGAGGACTCTCCGAGCCGTCCGAGTGTTACGACCCCTGAAGCTTGTGTCAGGAATCCCAAGTGAGTGTCATCATAATGTTGTCTTCATAAGCCAAAGGTTCTCTAGAGCTTTTGGGATGCTACATGCTTCTCTGAGCAATATTTTCTTCCCCTGCTTCTTTGCAGTCTGTGGCTCCTGCCAGGGTCTGTTTTTCTGTTACCCTGTTTTGTGTGTAGCCAGATGATTCCAGCACTGCACTCCCAAAGCTGTGGGTGAACAGCAAGGATTTTTACCTTGGGCTCCTTTGTCTTTGGCTTTGAATCAACTCTCTCAGGTGTGAAGACCTGAGATCCCAATTTTTCAGCTTTCAGAACCTGAACTTGGATCTTCTGACAGCACAGCAGAGACATGGACCTGGTAGAGTGGGTCCAGAGGAGGCCACAGAAATGATCTGAGGGCTGGAACCCCTCTGCTGTGAGGACAGGCTGAGACAGTTGGGGTTGTTGAGCCTAGAGATGAGAAGGCTCCAGGGAGACCTTACTGCAGCCTTTCAGTACTTAAAGGAGCTTAGAAGAAAGCTGGGGAGAGACTTTTTATCAGGGCCTGTTGGGACAGGACAAGGGCTGGTGGTTTGAAACTAAAAGAGGGAGATTTAGACTAGATAGAAGGAAGAAATGTTTTGCACTGAGGGTGGTGGTGGCTGTCCCAGGTTGCCCAGAGAGGTGGGAGATGTCCCATCCCTGGAACCATTCCTGGTCAGGTTGTCTGGGACTCTGAGCAACCTGCTCTGGTTGGAGATGCCCTGCTGACTGCAGGGGGGTTGGACTAGCTGACTTTGAAAGGTCCTTTCCAACTCAAATGAGTCTGTAACTCCATGGTTCCATGGCAGTTCTTGCCAGCTGAGGATCCTGTGCTGAGGGTTGCATCTCTTTAATAAGGGGAGAAAACCAAAGGAAAGAGCAGATAGGACTTGGTTTGCCAACTCAATAGTCAACTTGATATATTTTCCATACTAACCTGAAGGGTCTGAATGCTCTGGTGGGGAGCTGCATCATGCCTAGTTGATGCCCTGGAACCATCCAAGTGCCCACACCATTGCTCCCTGCCTTTTTCCTTGTCACTGTTCACCAGCTGCTCTGTCCTCCAGCAGGGGATTGCTGTCAGGAGTGGATTTCCTTTCTGAGTGTGGAACAGAGATAGTTTTTTTCCTCCAGCAAGAGCCAGTAAAAGGGAATCCTTTCTCTAGGGGTTGTTCTGCCCTTCTCTGCATCAACCCCTTGGCAACCAAGCAGCTCCCTCTCATGCTGGGCAGCAGACTGGGACATCATCTCTGGCACCTCCCTGGCTGTTTCAGGACTGAAGTGTTGGTGTGTAGAAAATCCAGTAAAAGGTTATGCTTTCCAATAACAGCACCAAAATTTCCTGAGATGGGCACCCTTTCATGGGCAGGGCTGGAATCTGTATTCCCACACAGGAGAGGTCCTTGGCTGGGCTTGGGAAAAGAGTTGTTTATTGACAGGGGCTCTAATGAGGAGATGATGCTAGCTGTTTTCTTTGTGGGCTTCTTGCCTCTGCATAGCAATGTGTTGATGTGGTGGTGACAGTCTAGGGAGGCTGGAGAAGGGAGGTGTTCCCTCCAGGGTGTCACTGTCCTGTTATGGGTTATATGTTCCCCCAAGGACATTGTTGTGTCCCACCTGGTGACATGTCCTGGACCAGCACAATCCTTCCCCACAGAACAGTCTTTGCTCTCCTGTTTTCAGTGCTGTGAGAACTGTGGGCTGTGGCTTTTCCCCTTTGTAAGTGGACAATGCTGAGATGCATTTATACAGAAGCTGGGCTATGTTTTTCTGCTACATTCTCAATATTTTTCCTATCCAAAAATGTTTTATGCCTTTTTTCTTCCCCTGCATGCACCTGCATTGACCTCAATAGTGCTATCCAAGGTGGCAAGATGCTGATCCTTCATTCTCTGGACCTTAAGACAGGCCACCATGGTGGCTTTCAGCTGCTGCTTAGCACTGAAGTGTTTTGTTTTGTGCGTCTGCCTGGTGTTATCTGACACCTCCATCTCTCCAACCTCTCACCTTATCTCCCTGGTTTAATTGAAAACGAGTTTCTGTGCTGGTGAAGAAGCTATGGATGGATAGCTCTGGAGAAAAGCTTTTGTTTCTCCAGAAGCAGGGTGTGACAGGCACAGCAGTGTCAGGGTTCTTTGATGTGTCCCAGAGGGAGAGGCAGCTCCTGCACAGCTCCATGCTCCCTGCCCTCCCTGGGCCAGCAGGTACCACAGCAGCACCCAGCTCTGCTGCTGCACCCACACTGGGCAGGGTCTGCCTGAAGGACCTGCTCCAGCTCCAGGCTGAGTCTTGGGACTCCACTGGCTGTAGGAAAAGTCCTTTTTTATGTCTCTGAAGCTTAAAGAGACTTTTGAGTCTGTGATCTGAAGAAAAGGAGGCCAGAAGAGAACTCCTGGTTGTGTCTCTCACGTTTGGAGTGTTCTGGCTCTAGAACCCTTTTTATAGCACCCTACTGAAAAAAAGCAGCAGAGCTTGGTGTTGCCTATCCCTTATCTTCCCTCTCCTACCTTGCCCTCACTGATTGTATGTTTTTCCTTGTCCCACAGGCTTGCAGGTTGTGCTCAAGTCCATCATGAAGGCGATGGTGCCCTTGCTTCAGATCGGGCTGCTCCTCTTCTTTGCCATCGTGATGTTTGCCATCATTGGGCTGGAGTTTTACATGGGGAAGTTCCATAAAACCTGCTTCTCCAACGAGACAGGTGAGCTTGGAGCTTCACTCCCATCCCTGCCTCTGCTTCTAGCTCTCTTCAGCTCATGGGGATGCTTCTGTCCTACTCTTGGGTTGCTTTTCCTTTTTCCTCTTCTACCTTGGCTGTGTTCTCTCCCTCCTTACCCACTTACTCCAGGAGTTAACAGACTTGTGCTCACCCTACATACACTGGGACAGATTCTTCTCTCAGTTCCACCACTGATGCTAGTGGGTTGCTCTCAGTCTACACAGGAGTGAGATGAAGGTGCCTGTGGCCTCCTCTCATGGGGGAATTTATTCCTAGCAGAAATACAGAATCAAATTGCTGTTGTTGCAGCTTGTTGAAGGATTTGGGGGAGCTGTGTATGTTTTTTTTTTGTTGTTGTTTGTTTTGTGGCCTCTGTTTGCATTTTTCTTGGGTTTAGCTGTATGAATAGCTGCTGAACATTGAATTTCCTTGCAAGCATTCTGGGGCAAGTTGCATGAGTAAGAGGAAACCTCAGTCTGAAAGAGTAAAACTGGAAAGGCTGGGAGCAACCAAAAAAATAAGAGAAATAAGAAGAGTGAATGGAAGGCAAGGAGCCCTGTGGAGAAAGGATAAAAGTGTCCTTCAGACAGAGAAGGGTGAGGGAAATTAGGCACTGCAGAGTAGATAATGTGTCTGCCTGTGAATGAGTGATAAACCCCAGAGGGTGGAGGTGGGGAAGAGTGATGCCCAGAGACCCTTGGCCAGGGCTGGCTGCCATCTCAAAGGCAGCTGTTTCTCCATGGTTCACAACTCAATCTAATCTGAAAGGAAACAAACACACAAAAAACCCCCCCCAAAACCCAACCCAAATGTCATCTTTTCCTATGTCATTTGTTAATATTCCTTTATAGGAGTGCTGATATCTGTTGGTTATCTGGGCTATCCACAGAGGAAAATATTGTTCTTGTCTCCAAAAGATTGCAATTGAAGGTACAATTTTGGCTGTCTTTAAAGCACACTCTTGTATTTCCAGTGATTACCTCCATTAGGTCTTAATATTGATTTATTTATATGCATTCACATGGTAATAAACTCACATCCCTGCCAAAGCTCTGGACATCCTTCACAGAGCTCCCTAACAACAGCAGGGAAACACTTGAATATATTCAGTTTACACAGAGCTTTGCAAAAGCAGAGTGAAATAGTGTGGCAGCAGGACTGGGGCAGGGATTGGCCTCCTGGACTCAGCACTGGTGAGGCCACACATTGCACACTGCTCCCTCACTCCAGGAAGGACATTGAGGTGCTGGAGTGTGCCCAGAGAAGGGCAGCAAAGCTGGGGAAGGGTCTAGAGCACAAGTGTGGTGAGGAGCAGCTGAGGGAACTGGGGTTGGTTAGCCTGGAGAAGAGGAGGGAGGTTGAGGGGAGACCTTCTCACTCTCTACAGCTCCCTGAGAGGAGGCTGGAGCTAGGCAGGGGTTGGTTTCTGCTCCCAGGTAACAAGTGACAGGACAAGAGGAAACAGCCTCAAGTTGTGCTAGGGGAGGTTCAGGTTGGACATTAGGAACAATTTCTTCCCTGAAAGGGTTGTCAAAGCCTGGCCCAGGCTGCCCAGGGCAGTAGTGGAGTCACCATCCCTGGAGGGGTTAAAAAATGAGTATATATAGCACTTCCCAGCAAGGTTTAGTGCCATGGAGGGGTTGGGCTCAGTGATCTTAGAGGTCTCAGCCAATCTAAAAGGCTCTGTGCTTCCATGAAATGTTTTCCTATGCAACATTAGGAAATCAGACCACAGCTGCTAGAGGACAGTCAGGGGTTGTGACTTCTGAGTGAAACATGATGATTCCTGGAAGAAATCAATTTTGGACTGGATTAGTAAGAATGGAAACCCTTTTTGTGGATTCTATGTGCATTTATGGCAAGCAGAACAGGTCCCAGCCTGCTACAAGGTCTCTGGGGCTATCACAGCAATTTCAGAGGAACACCAACAGTGAGAGTATGGGTGGGGAGGAAGCAGAAGTGTTCTTGCTGGGGTGGCAGGGAGAAAGCAGTTATGAGCAGGTTTGTATTTTCCAGGAGAGTTTTCAGGTCTGTTAAATTGCAGCCAAGGTTGGTGATTTTTTTTTCATCCTTCATGTGCAGGCTGAGCTCTGAGGCTCTCACTAATGGCCTGACTGGAACTGGTAGGATAAAGAGGAGAGTGATTTCTTCTTCCCTTCCCCTAGAAACCAGTTAATGTGAAAGGGGAAAATAAACCCCAAAGCTGTTTGTGTTTTCTGCAGACAGCTCTCTGTCACCAGTGATGACTGAGAGGTCTCTGCCAGGCTTGGGGACCAAGAACAGATTTTTGTCATGTGTAATGTGGTGTGTAACTGGCTCTTGCTTGCTGGGTGGCTCCTAGCTAGGAATTGAGAGCACAGCCAAAAACCTGGGGAGTGAGAAGCATCTCTGTGCACAGCAGCATCTGGCACCTTGGGGGGAGTTGTGTGCAGTGTGGCCAGGCTCACCATCCACCCCCTGCCCCCCAAATCCTCTGGCTGGATGGTGTGGGAAGGTGGCTGTGTTTACAGGCAGCAGCTCCTGCTTTTCTGAAGGGCTGATGAGCTGAGCTGGTTATGGGATGAGCTGTTGGATCAATTCCACCTGCTCAGCAGGAAATGGCTCTGTGGTGTTTCTGGAAAGGCAGTGAGTGCTGAGGATTCCTGGAGCTGTGGTCCCTTGGGAGCAGAGCAGCAGAGCAGCAGAACATCCCATAAAGCCATCAGCACAGCCTCTGAGAACCTAAGTGCTCTTCATCTCCACAGAGGTGCATTAGCCAACCCAGGGCTGATTCTGCAGGCTCCAGAGGCTGGCTGGAGCCTGGAGATGTGAACCTCATGACCAAGGTGCCTCTGTCAGAGGGCAGCAGTTTGGAGGAGGAGGAGCTGCTCACACTTGTTTCTCTTCTAAATCTCCAGAGTGAGCAAAGTCCTGGGATTATTCCTGGAACCAGGAGCCACATGAGAGCTGGCAGCTGGGAGCAGAGCAGAGGGGTGAAAGGCAGATGTTGCTGGAGCCCTGGGTAGATCAGGAATAGCTGCAACAAAGAGAGATGCTGGAGACCAAAACATGGCCAAAGGGTTATTCAAGGCCTTTGCCACTCAGCCTGGCAGACTGTTCTGAAGCATTTCTCTGTTTTAGGTAAAAATTAATGGCAGTGCATGTTCTGGTGGCCACCTGACTTGTCTTCTCCCTGCATCCTCCATGCTGTCCTGTTCTGTTGACACAGGATTATCTTTAAGCAGCCACCCTTTGCAGCTGACCCAGCCCAAGTTCCCTGAAGCTGCTCCAGGACAGGAGGGCATCACATTTTCCCCCCATTTTTAATTGAGACTCCTTTTTTCTGTCTTCTTCAGCTGTGGGAGCAGAGACCACTCCTGGTCTCTTCTCAAATGGAAAGCCACATAACTCCAACCCTCCACAGTAGATGCATGTTGAATTTTCAGAGCATTCCCTGGCAACAAAAGGCCAAACAGATGAAACTGGATTTGGTATTTTCTTTTTTTTCAAGCTTGTCTCACCAAGCCCTTGTGGAAGCCTCTGGTGACCCACATGGGAGCTGGGGAGAGATGCTCTGTGTTCAGGTGTTGAGTCAACAGGAAAACATGTCACATACACACACACACACATAGCCTGGAGCCATAGTGATGATCTTGTTTTCCTCCTGCAGGCTTTGCTCTATAGAATGATTATTCCTAATTATTAGTGCTGATCTTGTTTCCCCCCTGGTGAATTTGATTTTTGTGCAGTTTGCTGCTCCATTACCATAATGTGTCACTTTTAAAACCCTTTAATATTTCCCCAATTGCATCTCTGTGCAAACAGGAATATTACTTAGTTTATTTATTTACTTTGAAAGCCAGCACTTTAGCTTCCAAACTGCTCACAATGTCTCTGGTGGGCTGCAATGATTCAGGCTTCACAGCTGACCCTGGAAGATGCTAGTCACCCTTCTGGCCATCCCCTGTGGTCCTTAACTATGACAAACTCATCCTTGGCCTTCTCTGGGTCTGAAATGAAAGTCAGCAGAGAAGCTCCATCCCTGCTGTAGACAAGTTGGCAGCTGGATACTTTCTCTTCTACAACATTGTCCTTTGGGGCAGAAATATGAAGCTTACAGAGGGGCTGGATGTCCTAGTCCACCTCACCAGGTCCTGTGGTGGTACTGCCTTGTGATGAAGCCAGGGGCTCCTCATGCAGCTGTGGTTTAACCTGTATCTGGGTGATTTGGGGGCTATCCACAAGCAGCTCTTGCTTAAACCACTGGTGAAGAACTTGCCTTTTTGCTTTCATGGTATAATGCTGATGCTTTGCTCTGCTCTCTGAGGGTGGATCAGTGGCTCATGGTGTTTGGAGGATGCAACATTCCCAAGCCCTTGCTCTTACCACACTGGTGGGTTTGTGTCATGATATGGCTGAACACTGGGGCACTTCAGGGATGGCTCTGCTCCACCCTGTCACTAGACCATCTCTGACAACATAGGAGTATTCAAAAGATCACAAAATCATAGAATGGTTAAGGTTGGAAGGGACCTCTGGGGATCATCTAGCCCAACCCCCCTGCTGAAACAGGGTCACCCAGAGCAGGTTGCTCAGGATCACCCCCAGCTGCCTTTGGAATCTCTCCACACAAGGAGACTCCACAACCTCCCTGGGCAGCTTGGGCCAGGGCTCCAACACCCTCAGAAGAAAGAAGTTCTTCCTCATGTTTAGGTGGAACCTCCTGGGTTCCAGTTTGTTCCCATTGCCTCATGTCCTATTGCTTGGCTCCATCCAGAAGAGCCTGGCTCCATCCTCTTGGCACTCCTCCTTCAGATACTGGAATACATTGAGAAGTTGTTTTCCATGGGCATAATATCTTTTTCCAAGCTCACAATGGCACAAGGAAAGCCTGAAATGTAAGTCACATTCATGCAGAGATGCAAGGAGGATGCAGCAGCACCAGCTCCTTGACTGGCTTTGGTTGGTAACGTTTTCCCCTCTGTTCTTCTCTGCAGGTGATGAGGTGGGAGATTTTCCTTGTGGAGAGGAACCTCCTGCCAGGCAGTGTGAGAGTGGAACCACCTGCAGGGAGTACTGGCAAGGACCCAACTATGGCATCACCAACTTTGACAATATCCTCTTTGCTGTGCTCACTGTCTTCCAGTGCATCACCATGGAGGGATGGACTGACATCCTCTACAATGTGAGTCCACTGCTGGGGCTGGGGGACTCCTGGGGTGCTGCTGTTGATTCTGGTAGCTTGGAGAAGTTTGTTCTGGGGGAAAAAAAAATGTAATTTAGTTGGTGTGTTTTCCCCCCTGATGATTAGCACCTCACCTGGCTTTGAGGAGGATTGTTCCTATTTTCTTGAGGGTTCTTCTGCAGCTCCTGGAGGAGCCTTTGAAGCACAATGGCCTGTGGAGGTTTGAGGCTGCAGATTTGCTTACCTGCAGCAGGATGTCTAGTGTCAGTGTGGTGTTGTAACCTGTAAGAGTTGGTTTGCATTGCTCCAAGGTTTTGATGTGCTCTGCTGTGGGATGTGTGGGTGAGCAGGAACATGCTCTCACAGTGTCTCATAGGAAATCAGCTACCAAAATGCACAGTGTAGGGTGATAAAACCATTGAGTTGTTAATGTGTTGTACCTAGAGGTTTCCTTTCTTGACTGAGCCCAGTCTTTGTGATCCAAGCTGTAACCTACACCAGAGAACAGCATCAGCTGGATGGTAGCACCAAGATCCAGTACTAGTTTTGGCAACTCCAAGACAACCTCCCAAAGCCCTACCAGTCACCTTCACACCTGCCATGACTCTGTTGGCTGTAGAGAAGATACACCAGGCTGAACTCCCTCTTAGGGGTCTTTGCTGGCTGTGTCTCCTGCCTGCCAGCCAGCACCATGACTGTCACAACCACTCAAGATCAAGATCTCTTGGGCAGTTTTGCTGTTTCAAGTTGTCCAAAGAGTGGGACAACCTCACACAATTAACTGAATGACTCTGTTGTCTTTCAGGCAGTGTAATGCTCTCATCTGTCTGTAATTTATAGCTGCCCTTTTGGGGGGTCCTGTGTTGAGAAGCAAGCACCCATCCCTTGCTAACAGGCTGGGAATAGAGTCCTTCAGCTGCTTTCCAGCATCTGTATTGTGTTTCCTTGCAAAGTGTGACAGCTTCTGAGGGACCTGCCTACCAGTTGCAGACCTCTTCTCCCCAGCTTTGTGACTTGCTTAGCTCTTTCCATGCTTCTACAGTGGGTGTAAAGTGCTATGACTCTGCTCTGGAGGATGGTCTGGTACTTTCCTTTTCTAAGGTAGTTAAGGACTTTATCAAGCCCAGGGCAGGAAGGACAGAGAAGGTGGTGATGATCAGCAGTGTATGACTGTACTGGCTGCTCCTTCCTGCTGGCTGGAGAAGGAGGAACAATTTGGTGGCTGTGCACAGATGACCTCTGCAACCCCACACTGTCCTAGCCAGAAGTGCCAATGTGGCAAAAGCAAGTAAGGTAGGCACTAATCATGCCTCCAGACAATTTCACTCACCAGTAGGACTACCAGGTGTTCAGGCTACTTCACTGTAGACTCTAACCCCGTGCTGGGCTCTTCCACAGACCTTCCTGTAGCAACAGGAAAGTGTTATTGACATCAACCACAGGAAACTGCAAGGTAGAATTCTGCTGAGTTTGAAGCCAATACATCTCATTTATTACCTTGTCCATTCATTGCTCAGTTCCTCCATTTCTTCCCACTCTCTGCCCACTAAGAGTGATCTCTAGAAGGATCCATTTCCCTGCTGTATGCCTTCCCTTTGCCCTGAAACCTCATCACACAACCAGTTGCTCCCATTCTCATTCAGCAATCCTGCTCCTTCCTTCTAGTGCCAACTGTTGTAAGAAAAGCCCATTAGCATCCTGGCTGGAATTGATTAATCAATATGTGGTGTATTAGATCATCTTCCCCCAAACTGCCTTTTATACCACATGCAAAAACCAGAGCTTACTATTGGGGTATTGATTTTAGGGGTTGCTTTGAAAGCTGTTATAGTATCATTCTAGATACTCATTAATCTAACTGGAAACAGAAGCCTGGATGAGATGCAGCTGAGTATTTGTTGTACAATGTTAAGCCTTGTCTGAGACCCTAGCTTAGGTTTTAATGCTTGGGTGGTTCATGTCTCTGGCAGATACAAAGCATGTTTTGGGTTGGATGGGACCTTTCAATGTCATCTAGTCCAAACCTCCTGCAGTCAAGCAGGGACATCTCCAACCAGAGCAGGTTGCTCAGAGCCCCAAGGTCCAACTTGACCTGAAATAGTTACAGAGAGGAGGCATCTCCCACCTCTCTGAGCAACCTGGGACAAGCTCTCACCACCCTCAGTGTAGAACATTTCTTCTTTCTGTCTAGTCTGAATCTCCCTCTTTTAGTTTCACCCCTTGTTCTGTCCCAACAGGCTCTGATAAAAAGTCTCCCCAGCTTTGTTACAGACTCCGTTAAGCACTGAAAGGCTGCAGTAAGGTCTTCCTGGAGCCTTCTCATCTCCAGGCTCAACAACCCCAACTGTCTCAGCCTGGCCTCACAGCAGAGAGGTTCCACCCTTGGGTCATTTCTGTGGCCTCCTCTGGACCCACTCTACCAGGTCCATGTCTCTGCTGTGCTGAGAACTCCGGAGCTGGTTCCAGCACTGCAGTTGAGGTCTCCCCAGAGCAGAGCAGAGGCAGAATCCCCTCCCTGACCTGCTGGCCATGGTCTGGGGATGCAGCCCAGGACACAGCTTACAGCCCAGGATGCTGTTACAGATATGAAGGTCTCTGGATGATCTGCTGGTAGGGTGGATGATGAATGTGGAATGTGTTGTGCCATAGGATCACTCTGCAGGCAGGGTTCATGCACCTAGTGCCAGCAACCACCTCTGCCCCCTCTCCCTTAGCCCTGCCCCACTTGCTGTGTCACCTCCTCTCTGTGCTGCTCTACTTGTTGAGGACCTAGCTGTGCTTTTGCAGGTTAGTAGTTGAGAAAAGATGTGGGTGGAAAAGATTCACTCTTTGAAGCCCTTAACTTCTTCACAGCTTCAGTCATCTGCTGTTTTCTGGCCACTTGGCTTCCCTCTTAGTTTCTTTTGTGCCTACTCTAAATTCATCCAATTTTACAATGAAACAAAAGCCCAAACCACACTGCAGCAATGATTGAAAACCCCCTGGGGGTGGGGAGGGGTTGAGGATGCAGCTGTCAGACTACACAGAGGTAATAGCAGTGCAACCAGTCCATCCATCCAGCACCAACCAGGTTCAGCAACTGCAAATCACTGCTGCCCTATTGGATCCATGCTGGATTGATATTGGAAGAAGCTGGGAGATGTTGCCCCTGGCATGCAGAACTTGAATGGTGGGTGAGTGAACATGGGTCAGGGTCCTTCTCCTTGGTTTGTGAAGGACAGAAAGTAAGGCAGCATATTTAGACTCAGATGATGAGTGAGTGTCAGATGCTATGACTTGTTCTGGGAGCTTTGATTCCCCAGTTGGGTTCTTTACTGCTGAGAAGAATATTTTGGGCCAGGAAAATTTTGCAGTGGTGGAAGTAGTTTCCCTGTTAGCCCCAGCCTCTGGTCAGCTGGAGGAAAACAGCATTCCCCTGATGCAGGATACTCAGCACAGCAGGGCTGTGAACCTACTTTCCAAGTTTTGCTTAATGAAGATGTGCAAAAAGCTGTGGGACCACAAGAGGCAAGATGTGCTCTGTGGAAACTGTGAGTATGCAGCAGTAAGAACAAAAGGCTGGTGCTTGTACTCCCACTAACTGGAAAATAAGGGAGGCTGCTGTTCCTCAGGCTTAGCAGAGCACTTCCTTCACCCCTTCCTTTGTGTGCCCACATCCTGGCTTTTGGCTGGGGCAGATCTGTTACCTTTCTTGTGCAAACCCTCTCCCTTCCTGTGGTGAAAGCAGGCAGCCCCACAAGGGATGCATTCCATCCATCCCTTGGATGCCAGGCAGTCTAGGACCAAGACCCATTAGGGGGAAGCTGAGGTTATAGACTGCTTCCTTAATGAACCATTCATTTCCCTCTGGAAAATGGTGATTGATTGATTGATTGATTGCTCTGCTTTGCTATTGCCCCTCTTTTCCTGGCTGGGATCAGCCACAGGGTGACATGTGCTGTACCTGGTCAGCATTCATTTCACCAAGGCAGACAGTAGGTTTGAGTCTGTGGGGATCTTTGGTGGCATCAGGGCAAGCTGAAGAGTTTGGTGTAAAAGGATGTTCAGAAAAGAGGGAGCTTGAGTCTGATGGCTTGGCTCAGCTGTTTCCAAAGTGAGTAGTTGGTTTTGTGGTGAAGGGTTATAGAGTCATTTCCAAAGGGCTGAGATGAGCTTGTATGTGGTCCAGCTGCAGCCTTCCTACAGATGTAGTGAAAAATAGCATCAGAGGCTGGGCTTTGAAGTAAGTGATCTACCTTGTAGATATTTACTCCTCCTGTGATAAATGGAGGAGATAGGAGGCAGGGAAAGTGGAAGATCACAAATCTCAGCCCAGTTTTTCCTTGCTGAGCCACTATTTATACTTCCACTGAGTTTCATTTTAATTGGGGCCAATGAAAGCTTTCTAGCAAGGTTTTGTGTAAGGTGATTTATGCTTGAAGCAACAAGGCTGATTCATCAGTTTAGGACTAAGCTAAGGAAAACTCCTGTCTGAATCAGCAGCACAACAGCATTGGAGCCACTGCCCCAAACAAGCACTTCTGTGAGCTGTAGATTTGTCAGCTGTGGCCTGTTCCTGCTCATAAGAGTCCCAGCAGCAACAGGTGACATAGGAAAGTTGCTGCTGTGTCCTGAGGACAGGGAAGAACCTTTTCTCCAGGATGGAGTGCACTTACCTCCTGTTTCAGTGTGAGCTGGAAATGCATTAAAATACAGTAAGTGAAGAGTTTTCCTCAGTGTGGGAGGACTCAGTGTCACAGTCTGGTGCTGTGAACAGCTTTTCAGTCCAATCCAGTGCAGACAGATCAGAGATCCCTGAAGTACAGGCAGAACATCTTCTGGACTATGAATTTAGGGAAAAACCTACCTAGAGCACCAGCTCACTCTGGGCAGCAATGCTCAAACACAACATGCCCTAGAGCAGCAAACCTGATGACTTCTTCTGCAATTGGCACTGTCTGGCAGTAACCAGTGGTTCCTGGAGGTTAGCACTGCTGAGGGAGGAGAAAGTTTCCACTGCTGAGGGAGGAGAAAGTTTCCACTGCTGACCTCCAAGTTCTTGGCAAACAAAGGTGTAGAGTTTGGGTAAAGAAAGTAGAAGCTGAATATTGGGGGAAAATATAGAGGTGGGAGGAAATAATGCAGATGCTCAGCAAGAGAAACTGTGATGACCTGGGATCTGAGTCCTCCTGGGTCCTGATCATCCTCCAGATCTGGTTTTCAAATTAAACAATGGTATTTTAGCTCTTGTTCACATGCCTAGTTTTTGTGAATGACAGTGATTCATCTGGTGCATATTGCTAATACAAGCTATTTGGAGGCATAAAACTTCACAAAGAGGTAATAGTGTAACTCCTGGTTTCTTCTTCTGTAGCAGTAAGTCACAGTTCTTCCCACAGAAGAAGCTTATTGTCCATCATGAACTTTGATCCTGAATGCCATGGGAAACTCACCTTGTTTGCAAAGTGTGAAAAGCCTGAAAATTCTTGTGCCTGCTCATGAATTCCCCAGTTAAAACAATTCTCCTACTAAGCTAAATAGAAGCATCCATTACAGAGCCTGCAGGCAGAGAAGAGACACACTGGTAGCCTTCAATGAGATAGCTAGGGCAGACCTGGCACTAGAGCTGTGGCTGGCTTGGAGTATGGTGCTTTCCACTGGATCTTCAGTGGATTAGGAAGGGGTTTGAGCTCCTTACTGTGGCTGTTACACAGCCAGCACTGTTTGAGCTAGTTGGTCTATGCCCCTCCATGAGGTGCAGCCATGCCTCTGCCATGGAGGTGCATCATGAGCTTCCAAGGAGCTGAGTGTGGTTTATGGTCCCAGCTCTCCTGTAGAAAACCATGGCTCAACCCTGATTCATCTGAAGTTGGCAGAAGTCTTGATGTTGACTTTCAAAGAGCTGGGGTTTCACCTTTTATCTGTTCTCTCCAGGAGTTCAAAGCTACATGGTGGAATTTGCTTTGCAAAACAGGGACTCTGTGCAGGAAAGGAGAAATGTCAAAGTGTGCACTCACTCTCTCTTGATCTTAAAGGCAAGAGATTTTCATGCTGCTTCTATTTTCTACTGACAAATATTAGTGTCCAATGGGTATTGCAAGGCTGTGGACTGGACCTTACCTAATATGTTTGCAAGTAGGAATGAACAGTTCAAATACAATATAAGTCTGCCCTAAATTGGATCCCAACTGGAACTTTACCCTGAATTTAGAATAGCTTATGATTCATTTGGTATTTTTCATTCCTCTTTGTGTCTTTCAATTTCTTGACTCCTACTAAGTTACAGAAATGAAGGGTTGGGAAGATGTTCCATTTCCAGCCCAGCCCAGGGATGGTTTTGTTGTTGGGATGATGGACTTGTTGTAGAGGCAGAAAAAAAGCTATTTGACACAGGTTTTTTTGGCCAGCTCACATATGTTTTTCTGGGGCTGTTTATCTGTAAAGATTGAACTGTTGACACTTGGTCTTCATCAGTCTCAACTGTGAGTTGAGGAATCAAAGGTGATGTTCCTCAGGAGAAGTTTGGATGTGACTAGCACTGGCTGCCTGGACCATGAGATGGATTACTCTGCAAAACCTTCCAGGAGGTGGAGAAATATGGTGCAGCTGAATGTGCAGCAGAAAGCAGAAGGGAAATAAATACCATAAAGCAGTGTTCCCTTATCTCAGAGCCTTGGATTTAGGTTCCTCTTGGCTTGCTGCCTGCTTGTGAGATTCCTCCTGGGAATCTTCCCCCCTCCTCCCACTTTCAAACACCTCTTAACCCTGCCAGTTAGAGCATAAAGGTGACTTAAGTGGCTTTTTGCTGGCCCTTTGCTAATGATTGTGGTTTTCTGTGAGGTTATGCACTTGGCTTTCCTCATGTGTGACTGTCACACCTACTTGGGTACAGTAATAAATGTAATAGCAAGGCCTGTGAGACTCCATGAAGGTGGCTTTGAAATTGCTCTTCTCTCCTAATACCTCTAATGTGCTGTTGTCTGTTAAAGGGATCTGAGGCCAGGCCACTAAAGCACAACTCCATAACTGCTAGATACTGAGATGGATGAGAACAGGTGAAGGTTTGTTCACAGAGATATTTGTGCATCACAGGATCACAGAATCTTAGGGGTTGGAAGGGACCTCTGGAGATCATTTAGTCCAAGCACCCTGGCAGAGCAGGGTCATCTAGAACAGGTTGCACAGGATGGTATCCAGGTGGGTTTCGAATGTCTTCAGAGATGGAGACTCCATCATCTCTCTGGGCAGCCTGCTCCAGTGGTCTGGCACTCTCCAAGTAAAGAAGTTCCTCCTTCTGTTCAGATGGAACTTCCTATGTTCTATTTTGTGCCCATTACCTCTTGTCCTGTCACTAGACACCACTGAAAAAAGTCTGGCTCCATCCTCCTGACAGCCACCCATCAAGTATTGCTAAGCATTCGGCTCCCCTCTGGGTCTGCTCTTCTCCAGGCTAACCAGCCCCAGCTCTCTCAGCCTTTCCCCATAACAGAGATGTCCCCTAATCATTTTTGTAGCCCCTTTTTGTGTCCTGGGACTGGTACCCTGTGGTGGTAGTGGCTGAGGAGGTTCAGGATGGGTTCAGTCTCCTGTGGTTGCTCTTTGTGGATGTGTGTGTGTATCAACTCTCCTTGCTCTGAATTCACATGTTGAGGAACAAAGCTGTTCAGCCAGCAGAAAGGGGAAAAGCTTGGCTGAAGAGCTTTCCTCCCATGATGTTAGAAAGCAGAAGGAAGAAGGGTTTTGTCTTGCTACTGAATCACACAACACAGTTCTGATATGGTTTCTCTCTTTTACACTACTTTGCTGTGTACAAGGGACAAGCTTGCAGTTGAACATGGGGTGGCAGGACCCCAGGGTCAGAAGATTGTAGGTTAGATATGTGGTGCTTAGGGACATGGTTTAGTGGTGACCTAGCAGTGCTAATGGCTGGACCTGATGATCTTAAAGGTCTTTTCCAACCCAAACTACTCTGTGATCCCATGATCCAGGGCTGGAAGAGAGCATTACTAGCAGAAACAGACCAGGGGACTGATGCCACCTTGGCCCTAAGAGCTGCACAAAACAAGAGTGAACTGCTTTCAGTTTTCTGGTCTTGTGTTGCATGAGCTGAAATGCTCTCTGGGAACACAGCATGTGGCCAGGGTCTCAAGATTCACCTGGGTCTTCAAAGAGAAAACTGTGGAGTTCCCTAAGGCCAGCACCCCCCCCCCCAGAGCTGCCTTCCACTCACACACTGAGAATCCCACCCAAAGTCACCCAGACACAACTGCCCCAGTGCTGTCCCCTCCCAGCAGCTTGCCTTTGACCTCCTGTACCCCAGGGCATGGGGGCTGTGGAGTAAAGAGCAAAGACTTTCTCCCAGAGCCCACACACCCCCCCCCAAGCCTCTTCTGGCAGACAAGCAAATATTTTGGGTTCCTGTAGGAGCTACAAGAACAAATTGCCTTTGCTTTTGGTTTTCTTAGAAGCATTTTGCTCTTCTCCTCCTCTCCAGCCACAGGTGCAGCAGTGATGCCAGGAGCAGACTGCCACACTCCCCAAAGCATGCAGCTGCCTCTTTCATCCTGGGGAGGAAAGCAGTTGTTGGGCACATGAGAGGTGCTTGGACCAACCATGCTAGGGTGGTGTCAAGCTGTAAGGGAATTTCTTCAGCTGGAGTTTTCACTTCTTGGCAAGCAGTGATGATTAAGCTGTTGCCTGGAGAGATTGTCATTTCTTTTTAGAGAGCAATTGCTCCCTTGAAGGGGCTCTTTAGGTTTGTGTGATGTATATCACTCTCCTGCTGCATATCTCAAATGTCTCCTACTAAACCTGGAGGTGGGAGGTGGCCAACCCACAGTCATTCTGAGGGTACCTTCCCCAAGACATTCGATACAATGCAGCAGATTCAGCATGGCCCTCAAAAGCCTTGCTCAGCTCTACACATGCTCAAGTGCTTTTCTGCTCCTAATTTTCTGCAGACTTAATGAATTGACAGCCTGGTAAATATTTTCACCCTTAAATTTGGAATTTCACAGACAGTTTTCATTCAAATTTAGAACAATTTGGCAAGGCTTGCAGTTGAGAAAAATCTCTTTTTTTTCCCCCCCTCCTGTAGAAGACAGTCCTCTTCTATTTAAGATATCTTCATAAAACTTTGTGGAACATCTTTAGATAGAGCTAACAGGATCATGACCAACTGTGTTTCCTTTAGTGTTGTCTGAAACAAGAAACTGATGGTGGTAAACTAGCTTTGGGCTCCTGTCCTGAGAAATGTGCATTGACAAAGGACTGTGGGGCTTGGGGGCTCAGCTCTGCTCTGAAGTTTCTACTACTGAGCTGTCAGCTCCAGCTAGCTCTGGGAGCTCTAGATAGATCTACAAGGATATTTTCAGGCTCTAATTAACAAGAGGAGAAGCTGCACCACTAGAGGTGGTCTCATTAGAAGACAAAATGAGAAGGTGGCCAAATCTAAACAGATTGCTCCTCTGCTTAATGCCAATCCTCTGCTGGAGAGCACATGTAAGAGCCTGTTGTGATTCTCTTCTATGGTCCAGTCAAGGCTCTAATTCATCTCAGCAGTTCTCTGCTGTTGAAAAATTATTGGGAAGCTTTTTCTGGCAAGTTTTAGAGGGCAAATGAGGAAGAATCTGTATCTGCATTTCAGCTGAGGAGGAAGCCTGTGCCTTATTCTTGGGACTGTCAATATCCACAAGGATCTTGGACATTGGCCCATAATTTCCTCTGAAAACTCAGAAAAGCTTAGTGCTGGGTTGTGTCAGTGTCCTGGGAACTGGTCTGTGTCATGAGCTCTGTCTTGCTGACTTAGAGGCTGAAGGCCATGGGGACAGCTGGGGGGAAGGAATAGTTCACTAGACCAACAAACCTCTGCTTTGACCTGAATACATCCTTGAGTGAATAGTACATGTATCCACAAGCAGCCAGACTGACAGAGCTCTAAATTTGTCTGTGTGTGTACCTGAGTGTGGGTGTTTCTCCCTTCTGATAACTTCAGGAGTACATTTGGGGACAGCTTTGGCTCTTCAGTAAAAGATAGCAGATACCTGAACCAACCTTTTGGTTGGCTTTGTAGTGTAAGAACAAACATCAAGAGAAGATTTATTTACTACTGCTGCTAATTTATAATTTATTTATTATTTATTGTAGGTGTAACTTGACTGACATAGGACATACAGAGCACTCTTGTTTTCCAGGACTTTCACACCTGGAAGTCTGTTTTTCAAGGAGCAATCCTTCCTCAAACTCTGCACAGCCCAACCTTGTGCTAACCTCATGTGAGGACAGGCTGAGAGAGTTGGGGTTGTTCAGCCTGGAGAAGAGAAGGCTCCAGGGAGACCTGAGTGCAGTCTTTAAAGGAACATATCAGAAAGCTGGGGAGAGACTTTTTATCAGGACCTGTTGTGACAGGACAAGGGCTGATTGTTTGAAACTAAAAGAGGAGATTTAGACTGGATAGAAGGAAGAAATGTTTTGCTCTGAGGGTGGTGAGACACTGTCCCAGGTTGCCCAGAGAGGTGGGAGATGTCCCATCCCTGGAACCACTCCAGGTCAGGTTGTTTGGGGCTGTGAGCAACCTGATCTAGTTGGAGATGTCCCTGCTGAGTGCAGGGGAGTTGGACTAGATGACCTTGAAAGATCTCTTCTGACCCAAACCATTCCATGAGTCTCTGATATATTTATGATGAATTCTGAATGCAGGTAGGGAACAAACATTACCTGTTTCCCTCAGGAATTGCCTAGACCAAGTTAACTTTCATAATTATACTTAACAGTTGTTTAAAAACAAAAGAAAAGGAAGGAAAGATTACCAAAAAAAAAGGATTAAAGATTTGGTATGGGCAGCCTGTGATTTCTGGCAGTGCAGGAGCTTCCCTTGGGCCAGGCAGGCACACTCATGGATATGAAGCAGCTGAGTGAATCCTCACTAGCTGGGGAAAGGATGAATTTATCCAGAAATCCTGTTAGCATATTTAAATATTGATTTATTGGTGCCACAAGTCTTCAGATCAAGGCATAAAACATCAGTGGTTTTCCTTTTTCAGTCTCCCCAGCTCTGAAAGGCTGGAGAAGGGCTGAAACAAAAGGTAGGATTTGTTTCTATTTAAACTTGACTGAATTAAGACTATTACTGCCTGCAATGCCTATAGTTAAAGCCTGTTTGTACTCAGCTAGCAGGGTTGTAGCAACATTAAAACACTGCCAGCTTCTAGGATTTTAGCCAGGGTCTTCTGGTATGGGGGTGGATTTTATCCATTTGGATGCTTTCCTCTGAAGCCTGCCCTCTGGATTTATGTGCCTGAGAAAATGAGAGCTCCATTCCTTCCTGATTTGGGACTTTCTACCTCTTGTCATTGGAAAGAAAGCTAGAAAATCTGAATCCTGAAGTACCAAGCCTGAAGGGCTCTTTATCTTGGGGGATGTATTTATTATTCCTTTTTAAAACATTTATCCTCAACTTGTTTGCCACTTTCCTGCCCCATAGCAGATGCTGAGAGCTTTCCCCTCGTGTTGGATGTTGTGAAGCTCTCTCCTGAGCTGCCTTTCCCTTTGTTCTTCCTGCCCACCCTGTGAGAGGGATTTCTCATCCTGGAACAGAGGGTGCAGAGGTTCTAGTTTGTGATGGGGTAGATGTTCTTCCCCATATGTGGAGGATACCTCTGTGTTGACTGCAGAAGCATAGGGCAAGTGTAGCACATTTGTTGCCTCTGTGGTGTGTGTTTCACCTTCAAACATCCTGTAGCTGTTTGAGGACCTCCAGGTGTCAGGGCAGCAGTGAGGAGGCAGAGAGGCATGGCTCTGGGGCTGGGGGGGAAGCAGCATGGCCATGTCAGGGCAGAGGATAACTAGCCCCCCTGGAGAAGCAGCAAGATCTGCATTGTCATCTCTGCAGAGCACTGGTTTATTCTGGGAGCTAGTGGTTCCTTTGGCTGAAGATGGGGCAGGACTCCCTTGGGGCTGCATGGTGTGGGTGGGCACTGCTGCCTGCTCTGAAGGCATGGGGCAGGCAGGGCTGCTACAGCCTCTGCTGCTCTAGGGATGCTCAGAGGAGAGGGAAAAAGTAACTTTCAAGGGTCAGGACTGGGCTGGCCTGGTGGCAGAAGCTCTCTGAATCCCTCTGCCTTCCCAGAGGGGAAGAGAAAGGGAATAAGGGAGAGAGACTGATGGGTTGGGAAAGAAAACTAAACCAGCTTTAATGAAAATAGTAATAAAGTGAAATATATGCAAACCAATATGGAACCCAACCCTCCATAGCAATTCCAGTACTGTCACCACTGATGCAGTGGCAGAAGCTGGGGAAGTCCCAGACTGGACTTAGGGGTTTGATTCAAGAACACATGGGTTGGGATTGATGGCAGAAGGACAGAGGAATCCTCAGACATTGGCCACTGAAGAAGAGGCTTGGCCCTCATGATCTCTGAGCTTTATCTTGACCATGACACCCATGGGCTGGAATCCCTTGTTGGTCACTTCAGGGTCACCTCTCCTGTCCCCTCCTCCCTGCAGCTGCCACCTCTGACTCACTGCACCCCAACATGGGACACAAGCTCTAGCAGTGACCTTGGTCTGCACCCCAGCCCTTGGTACTGACCATAGCCATCAAGTATTGTCCCTGCTAGGAGCAGGCACTGTGAGAACATGCTGTGAGCTGCAAAGAGTGAGGGACTGAGAAGGGACTCAGCTGGGAAGTGAAATCACTGAACAGAATTAGTTCTGCTCTAGCTCAATCCAGGCCATTGTGGCTAATGTGATGTTAAAGCCAGTGACAGCAGGACAGTGGCTTCTGAGAATACAAAGTGATAAATGAATGCAAATTAAGTTAAGCTTTCAGGGTGATTCTCTGAAATCAAACTAACCTCCCCTGCCTTCTGCTCAGGTCTGAGCTGCACTGTGCCTGCTGCCTCTGGTGTTCTCCAGCCCTGGACTTGCTCTTACACAGCTTCCACCAGCACCACCAAAGGGATGCTTTACCTTTAGCACCCCAAGCTTGTTACAGATTTGGCTGGGCTTTGGTCCAAGGGGGCAGGAGCTAATGCCAGGCCTGGTGTCTCATCCCTTATCCATAGCTGATGCTGCCAAGGCTTGCAGAGTCTGTGAGAGAGGCTGATTATGTGTGGTCTCAGGCCAGGAGTGGTTTGTTTCTTCTTCTTTGGATGTGAAATACTTTGGATTTGATTTTGATCCTGGTAATGAGCAGCTCTGTGTGCTGCTCCTCCAAACAGCAAGTAGCTGTGGGGCTGGATGCAAATGACTTCCCTTTTGGGGGCAGAAGGATTATCTTTGTTTCAAAACATTGTCCATTTTACTGTCATGAGACTCAAAGGATTTTCAGAGAGCTTTCATCTGATGCCAACTTGGGAACAAGGTGGATTGTTATTACAGCAGTGGACTGACCTCTGTCCTGAAGGTATAAAGGAAGAGTAGAAGAACTCAAAGTCCTTCTGTGAAGAGAGAAGATCTTCTCAGAAATGCTGATTTGAGTGTAGATGTGCCAGGAGTTGAACAAATCTCTTCCCAGAGGGTTCAGTTTGAGCAGGCATAAACCCAGGGCATGATTGCCTTTGGCCAAGGTTTGATGTGGAAAGGAGTGGAGAGGCCAGTGGGCTGTCTCAGAAGCTATCTTCTAACTTCTGGTCCTCAAGGAGCCTATCCCAAAGGGTCCTCAGGAGACACATCCTCTGCCATGAAATTTTTCCTGTAGTCCAAAAACCCACTTGGGACATAACATAAAGGCACAGGAGGCACAATTATGATAGGCTCTGGGAGAAGAGCAGGAGATCCTCCAACCTTGAGTTGTTAGCTGGACCTTAGGGCTTCCCAAGATCCTGTCCACCCCATGGCCACATGTGGAAACCTCCAGCTAAGGTGTTTTTCTCAAAGCATGCATAAACAGATAAAAGCCTAAGGAGTAGAGTTTAAGCCTGACTCTTTCCCTGCAGCTTGCTGGGCTGGGGCTCTTCCATCTTAGTTCACCCTCTCTACATACAAAGACACCTGCTCTGAAGGATCTGAAGCACCTGAACCCACTGATCCCAGCTGGTGGGATGCTCAAGGGTTGTTTGAACCCCAGCCCAACCCTGGCTTGCTGTCATAGCACATGTGGGAGTGTGATTTGGGCTGAGCACTAATTGAATTAACCCACCCCTTTCAGCTTTCCCCTTCCCACAGGTGAGCACACCAGGCAGGTGGCTCTGTCATCTCCCTCCTGTGGGAGTTACAACCCCTCAGCATCCTCTGGAAATGCACCTCTCTGCCAATTCAATTTTGCTCAGAAGGGTCAACAACCAGCACTCCCCAGCCCCTGCAGAGCTGGGCACCAGATGCTCTCAGCAAATGGACTGTAACATCTGAAAGTCAGGAACCAAAGTTATTGGACTGAACTTGTGCCAAGATTGTATTGAAACTGGGGGAAGAAAATGCAAATGTTCTTTGCAGAGCCTGGTATTTCCTATAAGCCAGCACATGGGGTAAGGACTGGAGAGATGAGACTTCTTCCACCTGGCTGGGACCCTTCTGTAAACCTGGGGGTAGCAAAGAAACCTCCTCTGTGCAGGGCTTGGAGGTGTTTCTGGGTGAAAAAGGCCAGAGAAGACTTAAAAATGAAAACTTAAACAGAAGTAATAATTTTTCCCTTTGTTTTTTGTTTATCCAAAGAGAAGCAGGGGAAAAAATAGGGGGAAAAAGGAGATTTAATTTTTTAAAGTAATAAATTTCAATATCTTTTATCCATTCCATTTCTTCAGTTACCAAAAATATTTCACAGCTCTGCTGAATGAGATGCTAAGCCTTGAGTTTCTCAGGGAGATGAGGAAGATGTTATACTCCTCCTCAGCTCTTCCCAGGATGTTATTGATGGGAGATTGAGGCCTCTTTATCACCTCCTAGACCCCTGGCCTCATTTCTGAAGGTGGAAATATGTTCACACTAATCCCTCCAGTCCCTTCTTGAGGTCATCTTAATGTAAAATAAAACCTGAACTACAATCCAGCTAGTCAGTGTCCTGCTAGATTTTAGGCTTGAGGTTATCTTTTGAAGGGGGAAGTCAAGTGCTTGATGCTCTCATCTGAAATGCCTTGGCTCACCCTGCACCAGGATGGATGTTGGGCCAGAGGTATTTTCTCCAGGGCTTTCAGCAGAATGGGGTCCAGACTCCACCAGGGATTTTGCTCACAAATGCAGTGCAAATAATAATGAGTATTTCTTAACTAAAATACATGGAAATTGTGCTTGACCACAGCTATGCTTCAGGGGCTTCAGGTGTGAGTTAGATTTGGATCTAGCAAATGCTGGGGATTGGAAGAGACCTCTAGAAATCACCTAGTCCAACCCCCCTGCTAAAGTGTGGTCACCCACAGCAGGTTGCCCAGGGTCACCTCCAGCTGCCTTGGGAATCTCTCCCCACAAGGAGACTCCACAACCTCTCTGGGCAGCCTGGGTCAGGGCTCCAACACCCTCACACCAAACAAGCTTCTCCTCCTGTTCAGATGGAACCTCCTGGCTTCCAGTTTGTGCCCCTTGGCCTGTCCCTGGGCACCACTGAGAAGAGCCTGGCCCCAGCCTCTTGCCACCAGCCTTCAGCTCTTGCTGGGCATTGAGCAGCTCCTCTCTGGGGCTGCTCTTCTCCAGGCTAAGCAGCCCCAGGGCTCTCAGCCTTTCCTGCTCCCAGAGATGCTCTTGGTGACTTGACCCTATGAAGTTCCCATGAAGCCTGTATACCTCACTGTCCATTTGTACCTTCCATGGCTGAAGAGAGGTACTTTGGGATATTATGGTAATGTGGAGTGTGTAAGATCCCAGAGAAAAGACTCATTTAAATGGCATTTGGGAATGTGACTCTTCTGTGAATGGAGTAGGTCATCTCTGACTCCACAGGTTGACCTCAGAATGGCTTTTCTCAGCAAGGTTGAGTTTTCTGCCCTGAGACCTTCTCACACAAGCTCTGTCTGTCTCTGATGGAATGCTCAGCAGGAGTGATTTAGTGCCTAGAGAGAACCTGCTGGGTAAGGCAGGGCTCCCTCTGCTCCTTGGACATGGTGGTGGTATTTTTCTCTTCCTCTTAGTAATTTCTGTGTTTACCTAATCCTAGGAATAGGAACAGGTAGAAATAAATCAACCATAAAGAGTGTTGCTAATTAACAGGAGCAGTGAGAAGTGAATGGAGAAAAATCAGATGAGGGGTGAGTAGAGTTAATCTCTGCAGGACAGCTGAGAGTTTTCCTCAATGCAAAAGCACTTATCTGAGGGAAGATTACACTTTAATTGCCCCAAATAAGTCAGGCTCTGCCACTGATTTCATTAAAGGGAATAAACTCTAGGTGTACCATGCAATTTGATTAAAAACATTGTGAAGAGCTAATGGTCTGTGGTGTTTTAGCTTTGGCTGTGTCTGGCATATCAGATCCCCTCTTTCTGGAACCCACTCTGGAAAGCTATCCAAAGGATTCCCTGTTAGTCCATTAGTTGCTTGCTTTGCACACTGATGGATGACGTGCTGAGCAAAGTGGTGGCAGTTTCTTCCTTGGAGATGCTGGGCAATAGCCTCAGGGCTGCTTCTCCTGAGGGGCCCAGAACTGGACACAATATTCCAGATGCAGCCTCACCAGGGTAGAGTAAAGGGGAAGAAGAACCTCTCTTGACCTACTAACCACACCCCTTCTAATCCACCCCAGAATCCCATTGGCCTCCTGGCCACAAGAGCACACTGCTGGCTCATGCTCATCCTTCCATCCACCAGGAGCCCAGATCCCTTTCCCCTTCACTGCTTTCCAACAGCTCAGTCCCCAACCTATCCTGATCCATGGGCTTGGTCTTTCCCAGGTGCAAGACTCGACACTTGGCCTTGTTGAATTCCATCCAATGTCTCCCTTCCCAACTCTCCAGCCTGTCTCAGTCTGGCTGAATGGCAGCACAACCCTCTGGTGTGTCAGCCACTCCACCCAGTTTAGTGTCAGCAGCAAACCTGCTGACAGCACACTCTGTTGTCTGTGGGAGCCTTGTATCCTAGGGCACTCCTGGAGCAAGACTTCAGCTCACTGTGAGGACTGTTCAGAGGGTGCTTGTGATGAGTCCCATGGCTGTTAACAACCCCTGGGTTCCTCAGCTCCTGAGCAGTGGAGGAGCCTTTCCATAAGCCTGTACTGTACTGGGATGTAATGCTGGCACACTGTGACAAGTGTTTCATTTCTCCTTCTTCCCTGTTGGATTAGACCTGTGGTTAGGATCAAGTAGCACTGACTGTCAGCCAGGCATTACACCAGTGAAATCTTTTAGCTGGAACATAAAAATTGATTTGACCTCTTGGCTCATCCTGCTTAATGAGGAAGCCTGGAACTGAGCCACAGCCCAAGTCCCAGTGGCTCTGAGGATGGAGGGCTGCCTCCTCAGCTCGGTGCAGCCAGAGGTGCTGTGGGACTCTGGGGGCTTTCCCTAGAGGAGAGCTCTTCAGTTTCCCTGGCAGCAAAGAGGTTTGATTCATTAAAGCACCTCAGCACGGAAGTGCTGGTGCCATAAAGTGTGACTGGGTTCAAGCATGCTAGGGAGCACTGGGAAAGATGCTGCACACCTTTGGAGGCTCTGCTTTCTCAGGAGAAGCTTTCTGTCAACACTTTTGCCTGCTGTTTTGCCCTCTAGTTTGTCCTGGATCCCTGTGTGCGAGGCAGAGCACACAGCGAGTCCCTGCCCTGCACATAAGGTAGTCTAGCAAATGCTTGGAGGAGAGTGGATAATTAGTCACATTTCAGCACATTTCATTTTTAAGGGCTTTGATGGTGGCATGGAATTGTGGATCTGTTGCCAAGTTTGGGCTTCAAATGAATAAATAAATGATAAATGATCGTTTGGCAGCAGTGGCCCTGCTGCACTCTCTTTGCATGTTGATGTGGTTTCCCTTCTCCCATCTGTTCCCTCCAGCTCTTCCTTGTGGGTTGGCTCTCCAGTCCCCTCCTTGCCTGGCTGACAGCACTCCCCAGCCTTGCTGAATGGGATGCACTTGCTCCTACCAGAGACTGACATCTTGGCTGCTAAAATCAGAACTGGACCAGCCTCTCAAAATGAAACCATGGGGTTTGCCCTGGTCACTCCAGAGAAGCAGGCTGGGGCTGTGCAAGGCACTTTCCCCACACACTGGAATCATAGACTAGGTTTGGTTGGAAGAGACCTTGAAGATCATGAAGTGCAACTGTTAACTAGCACTGCCAGGTCACCAGTAAACCATGTCCCTCAGCACCACATCTACCTGTGTTTTACACTGTCTCATTATCTACTGAGCTGGAAGAGACCCACTAGGATCATCCAGTCCAGCTCCTTAACCTATGCAGGACACCCCAAGAATCACACCATGTGCCTGAGAACATTGTTCAGATGCTTGAACTCCATCAGGCTTGGTGCTGAGATCACTTCCCTGGGGAGGCTGTTTCAGAGACAACTACCCTCTGTGTGAAAAACCTTTTTCTTCTCTCTAGCCTGAACCTCCCCTGGCCCAACTTCATCCTGCTTCCCCTAGTCCTATCACTGTTCACCAGATTGAGAACAGTCCCTGCCCCTCTGCTGCCCCTTGGGAGGATGTTGAAGACAGCAATGAGGTCTCTTCAATCTCTTCTTCTCAAGCCTAAACAAACCAAGTGATCTCAGCCACTCCTCATAAGGTTTCCCCTCCAGTCCCTTCACCACCTTTGTAGCCCTCCTGTGGACACTGTCCAACAGCTTGATATCCTCTGTAAATGGTGGAGCCCAGAACCTCACCCACTGCTGGAGGTGAGGCTGCACCAGTGCAGAGCAGAGCAGGACAATCACCTCCCTTGACCAGCTGGCAATGCTGTTGTTCATGCACCCCAGGACACAGTTGGTCTTCCTGGCTACAGGACCCCCAGGTCCCTCTCCACACTGCTGCTCTCCAGCCTCTCCTTCCCAACCTATAGACATGTCTGGGGGTGCCCAGAACCTGGCACTTGCCCTTGTTAAACCTCATGTGGTTGGTGATTGCCCAGGGCTCTAGTTTATCAAGGTCCCTCTGCAGGGCCTCACTGCCCTCCAGGGAGCCAACAGCTCCTCCTAGTTTAGTGTCATCAGTGAATTTAACTTTCCCCTCAAGTTCTGTGTCCAGTTCATTTACAAAGATGTTGAAGAGTACTGGGCCAAGGATGGAGCCCTGCAGAACCCCACTGGTGACTGGGCACGAGGCTGGTGTAACCCCATTTACTACAACTCTTTGCACCCAGCCCCTGAGCCAGTTGCTTGCCCATTGCATGAGGTGATTATCAGAATATACACTGGACATTTTGTCCAAAAGGATACTGTGAGAGACAGCACCAAAATTCTGCTAAAATCCCCAAACATCACATTACTGGCTTTGCTTGATCAGCTAACTGGGTTATTTGTCACAGAAGGAATGTAGATTTGACTAACAGGACTTTCCCCTCATGAAGCCATGCTGGCTGTGACCTATGACTGCATTTACAGTCCTTCCCAAAACAACCTTCTCCATCATTTTACCAGGCACTGAAGTGGGACTGAGAGGCCTGTAGCTACCAGGGTTCTCCTTCTTACCCTTTCTGAAGACTGGGACAACATTTGCCAGCTCCCAGTCAGCTGGGACCTCTCCAGCTTCCCAAGACTGCTCAAAAATCATCAAGAGAGGCCTTGCAACAACATCACCTAACTCTTTGAGTGATCTTGGATGTGTCCCACCAGACCCATGGGTTTACAGGGATCCAATTAGAGCAACAGTTCCCTCCCAAGATCAGGGTCAACTGGGTGTTTATCCCTCTCACAGTCATGGTTCTCCAGCTCAGCACGTTGAGTTCCCTTTGGTCCATTAGCTGTTTTGTAAACAGAGGCAAAGAAAACATTGAACACCTCTGCCTTGTCTGTGTCCCTGTTTATGGGATGCCCATCTTTGTCCCATAAAGGGCCAATATTGTTCCTCCTCTGCTGTTTGAAACCCCTCCAAGGACAAAGCACCAAGGATGAGCATCCTTGTTTCCTCCAAATCCATCTCTAGAGCCATGGTGCAGGACAGGAGGGAGAGGAGATAGCTAAGAGCAGAGAGAGAGAGAGGAATAGAAAGACAGAAGAATGACTGGAGAAGGGATGCTGCTGGGCTGGGGTGACAGGTACTGCCAAAGGCATCAACACCCTGTGGTAAGGGATGAGGCTGCACAGTGTTTTCCCTGGCTTTCTGCTCTCGTTTTCCCTGTCTGTTTCCTCTTGAGATTCATTTGTCTGTCATGTGCTGGTTTTGCCTTCAGCAGGGTTGGTTTGTGGTGAGGTTAGATAGTCCCTGTTCATCTAGGCTGAGTCATTGATCAACTGACAGAGTTTTCTGAAGCTGTTTGCTATTTGGAGAAATGGTTGTCATGTGTTTGATCTGGAGCACTTTCCTCAAGGAGGAATTTGTGCAGATATGCTCCAGATCAAAAGTGTCTCAGAAGGTATTTAGCTGTATCAGTGCTACAGATGCAACCACAGATGGGACCAGATGTCCCATCCCTGGAACCATTCCAGGTTAGGTTGTCTGGGGCTCTGAGCAACCTGATCTAGTTGGAGATGTCCCTGCTGACTGCAGGGGGGTTGGACTAAGTGACCTTCAAAGGTTCTTTCCAACCTAAAGCACTCCATGATTCCCTAGATGTTGTTACCTCCAAGAAATGCTCTGATACCAGTCACCACATCACTCTGTGGCTTTGCTTGTTTGTTGTGTGACTTCTACCCAGGCAGAGACTTTTTGAGGTGGCATCAAGTGCATGCATGGCTGAAGCAAAGCAGACTTAAAGCACTTCTTTCTGTGAATCCTTCTAAATGCAGAAATTACAGTTGCCTATGTGACTTGGAATAGTGGTCCAAAAGCACCACAGATAACAAGTAAAAGGCACAAGTATCAGTGGTGTTTGGCAGCTCTTCTCTGTGCAATTTGGGGTTGAGTAGGAAGGTGAGTTGTGTGTTCATGTTATTCTTTACTCTAGAGAGTATTCTTTACTCTAGAGAGTAAAGAAGGGAGGAGAGAGGAGAAGAAGAATATCTTTGGGTCTTTTTGCTCCTCTTTTCCCCTGCCTTCCACATAACATCAGACTCTCAAAGTGCTGCTTTCCTCCCTCCCAAGAGAAAAACTTGCATTTTTGTCTGCTCTTGGCTTCAGGAAATGGCCATGTGGCATTTCACTTTTCAGCAGTTCCTTGAAGAGCTCTGATGAATGCAGAAGCTTTGTCCCAAACTCAACCACTCTTCCCTCCCCTTAATCTAGACTGCTGCTTACTCAGGGAGCCTCAGACAGGTTTTGATGACAGAAACTCAACGTGCTGACTAAGAGGATGTGGAATTGCAGTCATTCTGAAGAAGCTTCATTTTCTTGCAGACTTCTTGTCTTCTCCTGCTCAGTGTGGATGCACAGATTCTGGGCAGGATGCCATGCTCTGCCTTAATTGCAGCACAGATTAATTGAAGGCTGTGGTCCCCTCCCTGGTGCTGTGTGTCTCGATTCAGATGTAAATAGGAAAGTGATGCTCAGCACATGGGAAGCCAGAGATGGGATGGGGAGGGAGGAAGCTGATGTTGAAAAACTGCACAGAGATAGGTGACTGAAAAGTGTGCTTGGGCCCTGCAGCAGGGTCAGCCTGCAGCTGTGGAATTAGATGGATCTTCTCACTGGAGCTGACAACAAATGGTAGTGTGAACTGTGGAACAATCAGCTAGGTTCTTTTGCTAGCATTTAAATGGGTGAGAAGAACAGAACCAACCAGTACATCACTGGTGGACAGCTCTACAGAAAACTGAGGGCAGCCTCCCCTGCCCTCTGCCCTGTTGGTATTTTGTTCCTGAGTGAACTAATATTTGTTTTTCTCTCTCTCTTTCTTTGTTTCCAGACAAATGATGCTGCAGGAAATACCTGGAACTGGCTTTACTTCATCCCTCTCATCATCATTGGCTCTTTCTTCATGCTCAACTTGGTGCTGGGGGTCTTGTCAGGGTAAGACACTAATGGCTTGTCTCCACCTGGATATTAAAATGGAAGACTTGCTGTTTTTACACTGTGGGAGGCTGTAGCTGGAAAGGAGAAGATGGGGTGATACATCACACTGTACATTGGCCTCCTTCATGCATTTCCTACACATCCCTTTCCTTGCAGTGGGTACTTGTAGAAGAGTGTGGAACCATAAGATGAGGAACAGGCTGGTGAGAAATCATTAACTGAGAGCATTGGCCCAGGCTGCCCAGGGCAGTGGGGGAGTCACCATCCCTGGAGGGATTGAAAAGCCCTGGAGATGTGGTGCTGAGGGACATGGGTTAGTGGTAGCCTGGCAGTGTTAGGTTAACAGTTGGACTCTATGACCTTAGGGATCTTTTCCAGCCCTGGTGATTCTATGACTCTGAATCTAGACCTAAATGTTAAGTTAGCTCACTGTGATTACTGTGACTTGAGCCTGTGCAGCCAACACTTAGTCTTGCATTGTCTTGAAACCCTCCCAGGAACCCACTGATGCCAGCAGAAACTCTTCAGTGCTGGAGCTGGACATGGAAGTGCTCATAATGCATTTGGTGTAACTGAGCTGCATGGAGAAAGGGGAAGCTCAAACAAAAGACAATTAAAGGATCCTAGGTTTTTGGTTTGTTGTTTAGCTCTTGGTTTTGGTTTGGTTTGGTTTTCTCTTTACATCTGTAGCAGATTAAGTCAATGTCTGGATTTTGGACACACACTGGTCTCTTGTCATTGGAATCCCAAGAGTCTGCCAGGGGTTTGGTGTTTGTTGCATTTGAGGTTTGGGTTTGGGCCACTGTAGAGATCAAGCTGCCAAGTTTGAAGCCTAGCTGGATCATCCCCAGTGTCTGTGGAAATTTGATCTGGAATTAACAACCCAACTCATCTCAATGGTTTGAAAGCTCTTGGACTGTGGCACCTGATTTTGCATGTGGGTTCTTCTTAGCCAATCCAGGTGATCTGGATTGTAGAGATCTGTAAAGATCTAGGGTTCTTTTTGGCTCTTGACAGCACGGGAAGAGAGAAAAGAGTTAATGTTGCTGAGTGGTAAGAACTCTTCAGTGCTGCACCTTTGCTTTTTTCTGTTTAAGCTACTAGAGAAAGAAAAGTGCTTTCCAAAGAACAGATCCATGCTCAGTTTTCTTATTTTGTTAAGAATCCTCTTCCTCAAAGCACATGCTGGGAACAGGAGCAGGGAGGCAGCAGTGCAGGTTGGTTTGAGGACTGGGAGAGGTGCTGCTTTGTGAGAGGCTCATGGGGAAGGCACTTTGCTGTTCCTGCAGCCCAGGAATAATGGTCATGATCAATAACTGATCAAAGCCATTCACTGGACATGCTGTTCTATCAGAGGCTCTGTAGAGGAGAGCTTCACAACCATGCTTGGCTGATGTATGCAAGCAAGCACTGGAGCAAGGGCTGAGTATGGTTCACTTGGTAGTGCAGCCTCCTTGTCCCATAGTGAGGTCAGGCTGTGTCAGCTGAAAAGATACTTGTGATGTGAAACAAAACTCAGAAGCCTGCAGGCTTCTGTTCCTTTGTGCTGGATTCAAACATGCTTGGTGACCTAAAGGTGGAGACCTCTGTCTGGCTCTCCTCAAATCCTCTTGTTGCTTGGGGCAAAATAGGAGCATCATGCAAATGTGTATCCTCTGTTAAGAACTCTGAGCACCAGATTTCCCTTTGCTAGTGGTAAGGATGACAACATCTTCACAGAAGGAAGCTTTTAACTTCTGGTTTGCATTGTGATTTGACATCCTTGGTTGGAATAATTCCTGGGGAGAGGTTGAAGAGAATAAACATCACAGCAGAAGTGATGACCACCCTGCTCAGCAGGCTGCTGGGGGGCTTGTAGGTACTGAGCAATGGAGGAAACTGAGTATATCTGAGTGGGCTGGTGAGGAGAAGGCACCACAAAGATGGAAAGACCCTCTGAGGGCAGAGATTGTTGTCATTATATTCTCTAGCCAAAATCCCCAGACAGAACTCTAAGGATTTGGATGGGTTTCTGCATGGAGAAAGGGTCAGCACATCTTGACTTCCAAAGGGTACAGGTCTACTCAAGGACATGATGCCATCTGTGTCCCAGTGACTGTCAGCTAGCAGCTCCTGCAGCAGACACTCTTGGCAGTATCCCACATTCCTCTTTCTATAAAACAAAGTTGATTTAGGGTCAGGGGTTCTACAAATTATCCATGACCAGGGTTAACTCAGCAACCACTCACCTGCTTGTTTTCATGGTCTGTGCACCTCATAATAAGAGGGAAAACATTATCCTTGCTCTATCCTAGGGGTGATGTTGTTCTCCTCTCTCCTTCTCCACATGTTACAGAGAAGGACCAACAGGGTAGAAGTGTGGCTGTAACATCCCCAGGAAACAATAGCAGAGCTGAGGTTAGGCCAGTGGTGTCCTAGACTTGCATGTGCTTTCCATTACTGTTCTTCACAAAACCTTTATTGATCAACCTGTATTTTATTTTCCAGTATTTTGCTTTATTCCTCATCAGCATTTAGGAGCTTAAGCTTCAACATGTCATTCCCTGCACCTTGGAAAGCCACAGAGAACAGCTTTTTCTTGAGTATTTTTCATTGCTGTTTGTTTTGGGCTATTTCCTGCCTGTATTTGTGTTCCTCAGAGGGCAACAAGGAAGTTCCAAATTTCTGAACTAGGTATGCAGGCAGATTATGGCAATAGACATGATCTGAAATGACAACAAGTTACTGAGCTTCCTAGTAACACTGGAGAGTTTTGCCATAAGTCTTAATGGAATGCCTTTCTGTAGTTATTTTTGAACCCATGTCAACACTGGGCAGATACTTAACACCAGTGGGTTTAGCTCTTGGGTTGATCTGTCTGAGAAGAGTAGGTAGATTGACCTGGTTAGGATTCTGAGTCTCATCTGCCAGCAAAATGGGGAAGCATTTGCTTTGCAAATGAGACAGAAAAGATACCTGTTTAAAATAGAGAGCAAACAACCTTTCCCCTCTCCTGACTCTTCTGGAATTATAATGAAAGAAGAGGCAGGGAAGTGACAGGGAGATGTGGAAATCTGTAAGTGTTGGTAAAATATTGGTATAAAAATAACCCACAGACTTGGGCCATGGTTGGTATGAAAAAACACCCTCTGAGTACCTGGCTAAAGATGTCCCTAAAAGGATGTTGACACTATGATTCAGATTAAATGAGACCCTGCCTGTTGTAGGGTTTGTGCTCCTCATGAGCTGACCAAAGCACTGCCAGTGCTCACTCACTGGTTAATGTTTAAATACCCTCCCCAAATGGCACCCTCTGCCTCCTGCTCTGTCCCCATCCCTGGTGCAAGCACTGGGGGCAGACTGCCAGCACTGTTCAGCTCTGCTTGTCCTACCCAACATCCACATGTCCCCAGTGAGACTAGGACATGGAGTGTGGGGTTACTGCAAACATCTTATTTCTGATGCTGTAGAAGGGATTTGGGGATCTTCAGTGGCTTTGACATGGAGCTGTTGGAGTAGGTCCAGAGGAGGCCACAAAAATGATCTGAGGGCTGGAACCTCTCTGCTGTGAGGACAGGCTGAGAGAGTTGGGGTTGTTCAGCCTGGAGAAGAGAAGGCTCCAGGGAGAATTTCTTGCAGCCTCTCAGTGCTAAAGGAGCCTGTAAGAAAGCTGGGGACAGACTTTTTATGAGGACCTGTTGTGACAGAACAAAGGGTGATGATTAGAAACTAGAAGAGGGAGATTTAGACTAAATAGAAGGAAGAAATGTTTTCCACTGAGGGTGGTGAGAGCCTGTCCCAGGTTTCCAGAGAGGTGGGAGATGTCCCATGCCTGGAACCACTCCAGGTCAGGATGTCTGGGGCTGTGAGCAACCTGATCTAGTTGGAGATGTCCCTGCTGAGTGCAGGGGGGTTAGACTAGATGACCTTGAAAGGTCCCTTCCAATCCAAAAGCATTCTGTGAGTCTATGAACATCTGCCAGTGCAGGGTGTCAGAAGGTCAGAAGGCTGCAGCCTCCTAGCAGGAAAGCTGTATTGGTCAGGACATGCCAGTCCCATTGAATGTTTTTTTCCTCCTTATTGTAAACTGCAGGATCCTGGGCAGAGTTCCAAATGAAAAAAAGAGCATTATTATGGGGCATTTTCTGTCAGAATTGGATCCAAACCCCATGGCTAAGTGTTGGACATCCATCTCCATGCACACCTGAGCTTCCTGATGTTTCCTCCCTCAGCAGTGATTTCTAATGCTGCATTTCTCATCCTTCTGTCCTTCCTCTCCCAGCTCTCAACCTCCTCTCAGCCCAGAGAGCAGCTTGCTTCCACGGGCTGATGGGATTATGGAGTTCCCTACTACTTGGCTGTTGAGTTGAGTATTAATTTTGCCTGCTAATGAGCTGGATGATTCTCCACAATACATTTGTGACTGTTTTGATGCTTTGGATTACACAATGCAAAGGGGATAAACGTTATCATGGGATGCTGTGAGGAAGATGATTTAACTCATTTCAAGGCTAAGTGCTTTTTGGCACCGTTTCAGGCAGTGGTGAGGGTGAGACAGGAGGAGAGGTGGCCAGAGAGGGCACTGTGCTGGGAGTGATGCATTTGAATACCGAGAGCCTGTGTCTCTCGAGCGTCAAAAATGCTGCCTGTCATGTCCTCAAACATTTATGGTGAAGCCTGAGGTGTTTCCAGACCAGCCAGTAAAGAGGAATGATCTTTCCTGAGGTTCACTCCTCTGGCCACAGTGACCAGGTGTGGAGAGTCTCTGCAGTGGCCAGTTTGCATCTTCCCTGCTCAACACACTCCAGACCTCCTCTGTCCTGAGAGGTCAACATCTGTCTCTTGTTATATGAGACCACCTGGTCTAAGGACTGCAGAGGGACATTCTGAATGGATATAGCATCCTGTGGCAGCAGGAATCTGGCAAGGGGTACAGCTACAGACCTTGCAGGGATCTTGCAGGAGAACAAGGGTCAGGGCTTGAATTCTTCACTGCTGCACCCTACTTTGAGCAGCCTGCAGCAGGGGGTGATGCTCTCCGAGCAGAGTCCCACTTAACACTTTCCCTGCGTGTTCCCCAGTCTTCCTGGGGGATTTCTTTTCATGTTTCTGGCTGCTGGGTCACTGAGACTCTTGTGCTGTCAGAGCAGCTCCATGGGAGGAAGCACAGCCCCATCCAGCCCCCACTGAACTGGCTCTCTCAGAGTTGCTCTGCTGAGTTTCATGACAGGTTTTCCCATCCTGAGGATTTTTGCCAGATTGAGGTCATAAAACTTCAGCCTGCAAGATGTGCAGAGGCTGGGGAAGAATCAGTCTGATTAATTTGTCATAAATGGCAAAACATTCTTCTGTCCTCCTTCTCCCTCATTACAGAGACAATCACTCATTTTCCCTGCAGATTTGTTCCCAGTTCACTGTTACCTGCTGTGATCTGACTTTGACTGCTGTTAATTATTTGCAGCAGAAGAGCTGCATCATGAGAAGATGTGAGATTCTTCTTGCTTTCTCATTGCTTTTAGCTGTCCCCCAGCCTGTGCTTAAAAGGGAGTGGAAGCACAGGGCAAAAAAAAAGAGAGATTTTCTTTTTCCCTTGCTCATTCCCCTTTCTAACAAAGCCACCCCTGCAAACAAGACCTGTGGGAGAAGAAGCACGTGTGTCTCTTGCAGAAGAGGTCAGGGAGCAGGGGCTTCCATGTGAGCTTTGTCTCACCAAGCTAACTGTCCTTTTGGAGGTGGAGCCTTTGCTCCTTTTGTGGGTTTGGTTTCTATAGGTAGACTACCTTTATTTGCCCTTCTGGTAAGCCTGTGATGTAGGAGACCTAAATTGGAATTTCCTGGGGCCTCTGTTTTGACTCTGGGCTGGAGACTTCATGAGCAGAGGCAGAGGTTCAGCCAGCACATGCAGCAGGCTGATACCATCAGACAAATGGTGATTTTCAGTTTCTTCCTCTCTCTTTGCTGTTGGCTGCTCTGAGCCAGGTTTGCTCAGCTGTGGCACTCACAGCATTTCAAATGGGATTAGGAGGAATCAAAGTGAAATTGGCACAAGCAAAATGTCAAGACAAAAGGAAGGAAGATGCATTGAAGGCTTCACCTCTGTGCTGTTCCTCTTCTCTTTCTAGAGGTACAAGATGTGTCCTGTATCTGGCTTGCATTTGAAGCATCTTCCTGCTATGTTCAGTGACAAAAGTGACTGTGAAGCCTGGCTCAGTGCAGAGAGGTCAATCTCAGTGATAACTTCATCTGTTATCAGCTGGTTGAGGAAACCTGTATTTTCCCCCTTTTTGGAGCAATGAGGAGGTAGCAGAAGCAGCTCTAACTGTGTAGGATTGATTGAGTCAATCCTTACTCCTCAGCAGTGGATATTGGGATGGGGTGAGCAGCTCAGCCAGCTAGGTCTGTGTGTTTGGGCTCTGGGAGAGATGGATATACCTCCTCAGACCATGTGCAGTGTGATCTTGGTTGGTGAGACAAAGCATATAACACTGGGTGGCTTTGGGGTTTTGTGGAGCTGATGGGGCAACCTGGGGCAGATGATGAGCCACACAGCTTTGTCACCTTCAGCACTAAGAACTCTCAGTCCTCTGGGCTCCCCTTGTTTAATAACAAAGTTCAAAACTCTGGCTGCTGAGCAATCTGCTTTTATGGGCAGAACAATATCTTAGAGGTACCAAATGTCACCAGCACAAGGAAATTCTTACTGATGTTTTTCCAGGTGAATCAGTTGCTTGGTTTCATCTCTCTCCAGCACTTTATAGGGTGATCTGTCTGTGCCCATAGGATGGGCTTCCTTTCACCTCCCTCAGATTTTTCTTCTTGTCCAAATTAGGTGAATTTCCTCTTGTTCCAGATGGGCTTTCTAATCAGTACACTTTGTCTGTGTTCAGTGGTAACCTGGGCCTGGTTCTTAGAGGTGTTTAAACCCAGTGATTTAACAACACTCTCCATACATTTCTATTCATCTTTTCAAATCAGGAAGTCAGAAGCATCAAATTATTTTCAGGTTTGCTTGTAGGTTTCTCTTGATCCTCTTGAGGATTTTGGCTGTGAATGAGAATAACCACACCCTTGGCTCATCTTGAAGTCTTCCTGAGGCTTACTGTGGTAAAGAAACCCATGTCCTTGCTGATCTCCTCTCTAGTTTTTTGCAGCCCTTTTGGGTGCAAGGTGCTGGCTGTGGACACAGTTGAGCTATGTGCTCTTGGGTTTGCACCTTCCCCACTGTGGGCCATGACACTCCATGTCCAGACAGCTGGAAATTGCACTGCTTCTCTCTTTACTACTGGATTCATTTCATGTTTTCCTTTCCTAAGCCAAATTTGATTCTACTCCCCACCTATGTTTCTAACTCCCCAGCATCCACCCACGGCAGTGCACTGAAGGGTATGAAGCTCTGTCTCCTCTTCCCCATCCCTGACCCTTGCCTCCTGTCTACTTCTGTAAATAATTCAGCCCCTGCTGCTGATTGCCTTTCCTCTTCTCCTGGAGGAGCTTTTGGGAGAAACACCAATAGTTGGTGTTTTTGAAGTCCTAGCCTGCAGAGCTTTAACCCTGCAGGACCTCATCCCTGCAGGACCTCATCCTTGCAGGACCTCATCCTTGCAGGACAGCTGTTCTCCTTCTTGCTGGCAGCCCCTTTCAGACTTCCAGAGCTGTGTTGTGGGCTGAGATGTGTCCTTTAATCTCTCTTTAAGAGAGTTCAGTCACTGGTGCTGCTGAGGGTTTCCTAGTGACAGTGCATCCTGCTCAAGTAAAATGTTTCAGGAATCAAGAGGAGATGCTGTCTGCTGTCCTGGCTCAGATCCTGAGCTTTGCTCTTGTCTTTCAGCTACCTTCCTATCCAGAGTCCTGCCCCTCTCCCTCTGCACTGTCCTACATCACAGCACACACAGGAGGGCTGAGGATGCTCAGCAGGTCGCCAGCCTCTTCCTGTCCTTCACATCCAGGACACTGAGCATCTGGCTTTCTCACTTTCCACTCCCCACAGCCCATCTTGCTCCTTCTCACTCCCCATGGGCCCTCTCTCTTTGCTAGGACTCCCTCCCTGCCTCTGTTTCTCAGACAACAGGTTTGCAGAGGGTAAAAGAAATGTTCAGCACAGCCAAGGCTCTGTGTCCTTAGTTGTATAAACAGCCAGAACCATAAAGGTGTTGGGCTTTTGGGTTGCACCCAGCAGAGGCTTCCCCTTACCAAGGATTTACTGTTTTCCAGGAAGGCAGAAGACAGAGATATGAACCTGCAGAACAAATTCTTTCCCTGGAGAGAGAATCTGCTTTCCTGTAAACAGATGGACGCTGATGCAGTTAGTGGCTGGAACATTAGGAGTGTTAGCTGGATCAGACCCTGGCCAAGTGAAGCTGTGAGGGGCTTGGCAGGGTTGTGAGAATGAGGTCCCAAACTCAACCACACAAGTGCTGCAGGACTTATGGAATGGCAGGAACACAAGGAGGGTTGGCTCAGCAGGAATCTGCCTACCAAGGTTCTGTAACTGCCTTCACCCAGGCAGTTGGCACTTGATTGGATTAGGACAAGGTGGCAAAGCCCAGCGTCAGGAACAGACTTGAGAGAGAAAGGAAAATTAACTGAAGGCTCTTTTTCTATTGCCTTCTTGCAGTTGATTACCCAAAATGAATGGTAGGAAATGGACTTCCACCCTTAAAATGCAATTGCTTCTGTTTGCATGCAGGTGCTCTCAGGGTGCCTGGAGGCTTGGAGCTGGGTGCAGCCTCTGTGCTGAGAAGTTACCCTAAGGCACTCTGGAGGATCTCCTAAGTGATGTGCAGGCTCTGAGCAAGGGGCTGCAGCCTGCCAAGAGCACAAGATATTCAGTTTTACTGAAAAATGCAAATACTATTGCTTCATCTTCCCTCTCTTATCACCCAGCCTCTTCCTATGTCTTAGCAGCAGCATGTTCTCATCTCTGCAGTCCCTTTGCAGCCTCTTGTGGAAAGTCCTACCTCAGCCTTGCTCTTGCTGAAAGCTTCCTGGAAGTTAGGTGGGTAATTGGCACCAAGTTCCTTTGGAGGTTCCTTCCTGGCTGACTGTAACAGAGAGGAATTTTGAACATCTCACTCTTCTCATTCCAGGCAGCCCCTGAGCAGCTCAACACATCATTTGGTACCACTGCTACTCTTTCAGCACTTGTTTCCAACAGTGATGTTCCTCCAAGTTGCATGTGAGGTAGCCAGAGGAGAAGCTATTTTCCACCTTCTACTCCCAGCCTATCCCTCCCTGCTCCTGAGTGACATGAGCTGCTTAACAGGCTGCTGACAAGTACCAAACCTGTTCTTGGGCACTGCTCCACATTCAGGCAACAAAGCTTTACAAACTAAGCCTCCTGTCTTGGCCAATTTTGTTTCTCCACCTGGAGAATTCATTTTGGCCTGGGAGTAACTCAGTCAAACATCTGCAGTCCTGGCTGGTTCCTTAGCCAGCAGCTCACCCACTTGGATTATCTGGCTCCTCTCCATTCTTGAGGGCTGCCTTTCTCCAGGAGATGCATCTCCTTAGATGTCACATGTCTTCAAGGCTCAACTTTACTCATTCCTTTGGCAAACCTGGGCTGGAGATGAAGACAATCCTAAAATTGATTTTTATTTCTTATTTTCTCCTCAGAATTCTGTAAAATTCTGTTCTTTAAAACTGCTTTCCAGGTGTCCCTGGGGGAGGCCTTCTGAGACCTGTGCTTCTTTCTACTCACTCTCAACAGTGTTTTAAGTTCAGTCCATGAAAGCTCTTCTTCCATTCCAAGGTCTGAGGTTAGATGAGATCATGTGTGCCTCCGTGGTGCTGTTCTGAATGAGGAGTTAATCACCTCTGTTGTTATGATGAATTGCTAATCGTCAGCACTATTGGTGGCAGCAATGGCAGAGCTGCCCTATCCTGGGAGTGGGAAGCTTTTCTGTCTGCTTTCTAAGCAGAAAACCTGAATTGCAGAGGTTTCATGGTGTGATTAGTCTCGCAGCAGACCTGGGAATATGCCATGAAACCCAAGAGCAGGAGGAATTTTATATGATTCTCCATCTCAGCAATCTGCTGTCACATAAGAAAGTTAATCAGAGACTCAGGGGATGAAGATTGTGAGGTCTGTGTTTATTTTTTCTCCTTTTTGGTTGCTGTGACAGTCTTTTTAATCTAAGACCAGTGTGGATAAAGTAGTTGCAAGAATTTGATGGGTTTATAATCTTTTCCTGACCTTGGTTACTCAGAAGTTGACCTTGTCTCTTTAGTGGTTGTGGGGGGCTCTTGAATTTCCCTGCAGTGGTTCTTCCAGTGCATATCCACACTGAGATTTATTTTACCCTTCCACTCACCAAGGTGATGAGCAACAATCATCCATTTTCCTGGTGCCTTTAAGCACCAGCCACTCTTGAGAAGAAAAATGTCACTCCCTGGATGGCATGTGGCTTCCATGATGAATGTCCTTCCTTTGGTTTCTGTTTGTTCCTGCTGTCTCTATACAATCAGTTATTCACAACTGTCATGTTTTGACTCAAATGCACTGTAGCCATCCAGCCAGGCAGAGTTTGGCTTCCTCCAAAGCAAAGTCTCCTGTTGCTGTGCTGCTTGTAGGACCATCAACCTTTCAGCTTTCCTTCTCTTCATCCTGATCTGGGTGGTGCTGAAAGATAAATCTTCTGGAGGGCTTTTGTGGCATCTGGTGGTTGATGAGAGCCAAGGATGAGAATGAGTGAACATTATTGCTCATTCCAGAATTGGCCAAAGTGTGGAGGACCAGCTATGAAGAAAGTCCTGGAGGTGAGGTAGGACAGGAGGCAGCAGATTTCCTCCTCAGGTTTCCTATTCTGGTGATTTAGGAGATTTTTGGCAAGTCAGGGACATGAATATCAGTTATGCTGATTAAAAAAGGAAACTTATTTACTGCTACCAAATTTCTATGGGACTTTGTCTGTGTTCATTTAGAGCTGGCAGGAAAATCTCAGATGAAATCATTTTAGATGAGATGTGACATTTTGATATCATTTTCCCTGGTTTGCTTTGAATATGTTCTGAAGTTTAGTTGAGAAGCTCTCACACAGGAATTCTGGGAGTTCTCCACTTGCCACAAGTGGGGAATATTTCAGTTCCTGGATACTGATGAATGTAGCAGAAGAGAGACACATGCTTGTATTAATATATTTCCTAAAGAAAACCACAGGCTTTTGACAAGCTCCAGCTTCATCAAATGTGTCTCCTGGAGACAAGAGAAAGAGCAAGTGATGCATTCCTCTGTCAGGAAGGCCATACATCAAGACCTTCCAGTCTTCATCAAGAGGAACCTGCACAAGCTCAAGAACTGAGCCCATGTTAACCTCATGAACCAAGTGCAAGGTCCTGCACCTGGGTTGGGACAATTCTTGCTATCAATCCAGGCTGCAGAATGAAGGGATGGAAAGCAGCCCTGAGGAGAAGGACTTGGGAGTACTAGTGGGTGAAAAGCTTGACATGAGCTGGCAATGTGAGCTTATAGACCAGAAGTCAACTGTGTCCTGGGCTGCATCCCCAGGCTATGGCTGGCAGGCCAAGGGAGGTGTCTTAAATGAGGGCAAGATGTTCTTATTTTATTCCTCCAAGACACAGACTTAGCTATCCATTCTGGTTGCCCAAACCAGAAACNTGATCTGAGGGCTGGAACCTCTCTGCTGTGAGGCCAGGATGAGTTGGGGTTGTTGAGCCTGGAGAAAAGAAGGCTCCAGGGAGACCTTACTGCAGCCTTTCAGTGCTTAAAGGGAGGGAGCTTATAAGAAAGTTGGGGACAGATATTTTATCAGGACCTGTTGTGATAGGACAAGGGGTGATGGTTTGAAACTAGAAGAGGGAGATTTAGACTGGATAGAAGGAAGAAATGTGTTACACTGAGGGTGGTGAGAGCCTGTCCCAGGTTTCCAGAGAGGTGGAAGATGTCCCATCCCTGGAACCATTACAGGTCAGGGTGTTTGGGGCTGTGAGCAACCTGATCTAGTTGGAGATGTCCCTGCTGATGGCAGTGGGTTGGAGTAGATGCCCTTGAAAGGTCCTTTCCACCCCAAACTATTCCATACTTCTATGATTTTTTTACATGTGTCAAGTTGAGATTAAAGAGACAAGCTCTTGGTAGCTTTTTCTTTCCTTAGGCCACAGAAGGGCTGGCAGAGGATAAAAGGCTTTATAAGGAAAACTCTCTGCTGCCTGTTCCTGAGGGTGAGGGTGTGGTGCCACAGCTCATCTGCTGTCCCTCCTGCCCACTCAGTCCTTCATGAAACTCCCTGCTGGATGTTGCCTCCTGCTCCCATCCAGCACAGCCCAGCTCTGGGAATGTGTGGTGACAGGAGCCTGTAATGCAGGAGGTGTGGTACCTCCATGCCTGGCAACTGAAATGCATGTTGTCACCTTGTGCTGTCTGATCTCCTTCCTCCCCCTCCAGAGAGAAATCAAAGCTGAGAGGAGGTCTGTGGCCCCAAGCAGCAGGCACTGAACCAGAAATGAGAACATTAAACAGGAAGGAGGAGTAAAGCAGTGATCCAGCTGAGAGGTGCAGGATCCCCAGTCACCCAGCAGACACCCGCTGAATGCCAAGGAGGAGATATTTGTTCCAAGCAATGTTTTGGCTTCCTCTGTTTCAAGGATAGGGTTGTGGGTGCTGCTGTCAGGTGGGGGAGAGAGGAGGGGAGTCAGGAGACTTGGATGCACTGCCAAAATCAAGAGAAGGGCTTAGCTGATGGCAGCTCTCACATCAGTGGCTGGTCCTTGGCTGAGCCAAGTTCTCCCTGCAGTCCCTTCTCCATGGGTAAGACAGTCCTGGCAAATGAAGAATAAGCATCAGCTTGGAAGGTTAAAGTGTAGGCTGTGAACATAAAGCTGTCTCAGGCACTTGCAGCTCTTTTCCCCTCCATTCTTCCACCTTCCTCCCATATTCTCCTCCTTGATGGCTGTTGAAGAGCTCATGTAGGTATCAAACAGGTGATTAGGTGAGCTTTCAGTCAGGAGCAGTGGTTAGCTACAGGTTTGCAACAATTAACAGTCAGCTGAGAGCTGGAAGGATGCAGCAGAGCTAACATGTCAAAAGAGAGAACGAGTGAACCACTAGTGTAGCTGAGGGGCAAAAGCCCAATCCCACCTTTAACTGCACAGATCAAGCTATTGTGGGACTCACTCCAGGCTGTGCTCAAACTGGAGAGGCTGCAGACACTGTTTCAGAGCTCTGTTAGTGGTAGGTGGGTATGTACATCTCCAGCTGGGGCATCAGAAACTTCCCAGGGATGATATGGTTTCACTTGGGGAAAGCCTCAGTGTTGGTATCTTAGGGTGGTGGCTGCACTCTTCTCTCAGCATCATTCCAAACTAGGCAGTAGGAAGTCACCTGGACAAGGTTTTTGCCAAGGTTGGATGACCCTTGTTTGGAGTTCAATGTTTTGATATCAAGATACTTAGCAGGTGGGGGTTGGTCTCTTTTCCCAGGTGACTAGGAATAGGACAAGAGGAAACAGCCTCAAGTTGTGTCAGGGTAGGTTCAGGTTGGATATCAGGAACAATTTCTTCCCTGAAAGAGTTGTTAGGCACTGGCCCAGGCTGCCCAGGGCAGTGGGGGAGTCACCATCCCTGGAGGGGTTTAAAAACCATAGAGATGGGTTACTTAGGGAGATGGTTTAGTGGCATGGTGGTGAAAGGTTGACAGTTGGACTTGATGATCTTAGAGGTCTTTTCCAGTCTTAATGATTCTGTGACACTTGCTTTCCATGTGATTTTAGGATGATTGTTACCCTCAACCCAGAGCACCTGGGCTGTTACACTCTGACCCCAGAGCACCTCACTTGTAGCTCTTGTTTGACTTGTGTCTGTCAAAATTGTCTTCAGCCTGGGAAAGCTCAAGGAAAGGCTAACAAGGAAGAGTAGAACTCTTCCAACACCAAAAGAATGCTGATGTCTCTGTGACATAACTTTGTGCTTCTAAAGGCAATTCTGCTGTGGGGTGGAAAGAGGTGGAGGGCAGCTTTTAGTATTGGGGGTAATAATCAGTATTGCATGACTGGACAGATGTGTGTGGTTGTGTGTCAGGATCCTGTTGTAATGGCTATGGGGTAATCCTAGAGCAAAAGAAATGTGTGCCCATGGCACTTTGCAGTCCTCTTTCAGGATGAGAGAGGCAGAGAAGTGGGTGAGCTACAACCCAAGGAGTAATCTGTTGGATAATCACTGCAGCACGCTGTGGTCTCCACTCACTGCTGCTGTCAACTTCACAAGCTTCATGAATACAATCTGAAAGTCAAAAGCAGGGCTGTGTCTTCCCCCTGAGCACCTGTGCCATGGACTTCCCTCTTCTCTCTCCATAGGGAATTTGCCAAGGAACGAGAGAGGGTGGAAAACCGCCGAGCGTTCCTGAAACTCCGCCGGCAGCAGCAGATCGAACGGGAGCTGAACGGCTACTTGGAGTGGATCTTCAAAGCAGGTGAGGCAGAGATCTCCTGCTCTTGGTTCTGTGTGTTTTCTGGTGAGTAGAACCTGGCTGGAGAGCTCCCCAGCAGAGAAGGACCTGGGGGTGCTGATTGACAGCCAGCTGAACATGAGCCAGCAGTGTGCCCAGCTGGCTAAGAAGGCCAATGGCATCCTGGCTTGCATCAGGAATAGTGTGACCAGTAGGAGCAGGGAGGTGATCTTGCCACTGTACTCAGCACTGGTGAGGCCACACCTCAAGTACTGTGTGCATTTTTGGGCACCACACTATAGGAAGGACATTGAGCTACTAGAGAGGGTGCAGAGAAAGGCAACTAAGCTAGTCAGGGGTCTGGAAAACAGGCCTTATGAGGAGAGGCTTAGGGAGCTGGGGTTGTTTAGCCTGGAGAAGAGGAGGATGAGGGGAGACCTTATCTCTCTCTTCAGCTACCTGAAAGGTCATTCTAGGCAGGTGGATGTTGGCCTCTTCTCCCTTGTGACTAGTGACAGGACTAGAGGGAATGGGCTTAAGCTGAGCCAGGGTAGGTTTAGATTAGATATTAGGAAGAATTTCTTTACTGAAAGAGTGGTGAGATATTGGAATAGGCTGCCCAGGGAGGTGGTGGAGTCACCATCCCTGGAGGTTTTTAAGAAGAGGATAGATGTGTTTCTTCAGGGGATAATTTAGGGGTAAGAGTAGTGTGGGGCTATTGGTTGGACTAGATGATCTTGAGGCTCCTTTCCAACCCTAATGATTCTGTGAGTCTGTGATTCTGAGGTGACAACAGCGGACAAGGGCCCCAGCACTAGTCCTCGATGCTGTTGGCCTTTGAGGTAACTCAAGAGCAGAGAGAGCCCAGCTAGAGCCTTCTGGTTTTGCTGGGCTTGTTCCTGAGCAGTCCCACTGAAGTTGTTGTGAAAGCAAACACAATGTTCCTGAGCCAACTTCCTTTATTGCTGACATCAAAGTGATTGTCTTAATACAGTATAATAGAAAAAGTGATAGAGTGCCCCAAGTCTTCACAGTGGGGGAACTGTTCCCTTGCATGAGTCATTTCTAGTTTATTTACTTTCCACCACAGCTGCTTTCTAAACCTCTCTTGCTGTGATGGCAAAACACACTGGAGTGTCATTTTTATGAGCTATGGAGATCACTTGCATGAAACCCAGCCCAGCACACACTAACATTGCTTTAGAGCTGTCCTAACTGAACATTGCACTTTATTGCAAGCCATGAGCAGCTTTAACAAGGACCCAAATACACTGATTTCACAAAATGTAGCATGCTTTTATTTCCCTTTTTATTGGGCAGTAAAGATTACCAATAACCTTTCTGGCTGTAGAGTAGCTGCTAATACATATTGACATAACCACAGTGCAATTCATTCATGGAGCATCAAGAAAGCTTCTGGGGCTAATTTGCTTCCTTGCCTGTTTTTTTTTTTTCCTGAGAAGCATCTGAGAGAAGTGGAAATGCCTCTCCAAACAAGGATGGGGAGAAACAGAAGGGCTGGTTTCTCAGATGGGTGTTCAGGTGCCTTTCTAGGCAGGTCATCTTCATCCTTGTCCCTTTACAAGTGGGGAAACTGAGGTCCAGAGTTATACAGTGACTCTCCTGATGTCAGCTGATGGATTCAATGGCAGAAGGGGCACTCTGTGAGTGCTCCTCAACCATGAGCTGGTACCATGCTGAAAGCCATGTCATCATATCTTGGTTTGAACTCCATACTGATGCTAGTGGCCTGATGTGCTTAAAAGTGCAGGCAAGGAATTCAGAGAATCACAGAATGTCAGGGGTTGGATTATGTGGTCACAGCAGCTCCTTGCAGGGTTGCATGTGCATAAGCTGCCTCCAGGCCTGGAGCAGAGCATCCTGGTGCTGTTCTGCATGTAAGTGGCTCTTTGTCAGGGTTTACAGCCTCTGCTTTATCTGCACAACCTGGGTGTCAGTATTTGAAAGAGCTTTTTCACATGGCTCCCACTGTTTCTGCTCCTGCTTTCTGCTCTGCAGCAATCTGCCAGCCTGTGCCCAGGGGACAGGGGGGGCTAAACCTAGGGGAGTGGGGAGCTGTGCCTAGGGGACTGGGGGATGCTGAGCCTAGGGAAGTGGGGGGTGCTGAGCCTAGGGGAGTGGGGGCACTGTGCCTAGGGGAGTGAGTGGGGCTGTACCCAGGGGACTTGGGGGGCTGTGCCTGGAACAGTGGGGAGGCTATGCCCAGGGGAGTGGTTCTCTGCTCTGCTCAGGCCCCTGGGAGCAAGGGGTGATGGGGTAGCTGTGGGACCTCCCCACAGACCACGGTCTAGGCATGAGTTTTGACAATCTGGCCAGAGAGCAAAGAGGCTGAAGCATTGAAATGTAAACTAGGAAGAAGCAGCAGCAGTTTATAGGGTGACTTGAGCCCAGTAGTTCCCATAGCTCTATGCAGAGTGACAGCTGAGTGCCAGTTGCATTGACAGACTTTTATTCACTGTGACTGTTCCACAGCAATTGTCCTCAATTAGGTGACCACATTTCATTCTGTGGTTCTATTAGATTCAAACTTCTCCCCCCAAAACCAGAAGAATCATTCACTTTCCTTCTCATTTATAATTTGTCTTCTCATTTGTTTATGGCTTTTATGCTCCCTCAAATCCAAATTAATTAATAGTTTATCCAGTGGCTGGAGCAGAGTGCAGCATGGTGCTCCCTTGGTTTAGTGCCATCTTGCTTTTAAGGCCCTCAGGATCTCTGTCTCTAAATCCTGCTTATTTCATTAAACCCCATCAGTAAGATAAAGAGGAGAATTCCCTTGCAGGGCTGTGGGTTGCTTCATTCCATTTGGTAACTGTTCTGCCAAGATATGCTCCACAGAGATCATGAGCTGAACTTATCTGACAGTTGAGGTGGAGAAGAGGTAAAGCACAGCCAATCCCTGCTCCAGCTTTGCACCCTGTGGGAATGGCTGAGTATCCTATTTCTGTGTTGCCAGTCCTGAAGAAATGCCATGTCAGTCCAGGGTAAAACTGCTGCAAAAATGCCTATCTTTCTCTTTTGGCTAATAAAACAAGTTCCAGAAGGTTTTCTAGAACAGGAAGGGAGATGCAAAATAGCTGAATTGGGAAGAAGAAAAACAGTCTGTAAAGGCATTGTTGAAAATACAATAGGAAAATAAAGAGCTTCCTAGCACAGCTGAATAATAACAATAATTAAAACCAACTTAGTGGTGTTAGGAAATGTTTGAACCCAAAAAAGTAGTGTGAAGGCTAAAGGAATCAGAGAAGCTTACAGTCAGAGGATGGTTTAGGTTGGAAAGGACTTTTAAAGGTCATCTAAAGCAGCTCACCTGCTGTCAAGCAGGGACATCTCTAACTAGAGCAGGTTGCTCAGAGCCCCAAGGTCCAGCTTGACCTGAAAAAGTAACAGAGATGAGGCATCTCCCACCTCTCTGGGCAACCTGGGACAGGCTCTCACCACCCTCAGTGCAAAACATTTCTTCCATCTGTCTGGTCTGAATCTCCCTCTTTTAGTTTCAAACCATCAGGCCTTGTCCTGTCACAACAGGACCTGACAAAAAATCTCTCCCCAGCTTTTTTTCTAGCCCCTTGAAGCACTGAAAGGCTGCAGTAAGGTCTCCCTGGAACCTTCTCTTCTCCAGGCTGAACAATCCCAACCCCCTCAGCCTGTCCTCACAGCAGAGGGGTTCCAGCCCTTGGGTCATTTTTGTGGCCTCCTCTGGACCTTCTCTAACAGAACTGAGTCTTTAGAATTTAGGTGCTGAATTTCAGGGCTGTGCCATCGATGAGGATTTCCCATTTCTCTTTCAGAGGCCAGAATTTGTGCTGTGAAATTACCATGAAGTTCCAAACTAGATAAGCAGTCTTACTCCTTGTCCAGGACTATCTGTGGGATAGTGGCCAAAAAAACCTGCTTGGGTGAGGGCATGAAAATGGCCAAGGAGGATGATCCCAGACATTCTAGCCCATAAAGAAATGTCTTGTGACACCCCCAGGTAGTAAGATGTGATAACTCTTTGCATAAATAAAGAGCAAAAGCTCTTTGCATTCTACTCTGATGTAACTCTGGAGAATTTTGTTATTATTGAGACCTGGCACCACTTCTGGGCTGCCCAGTTCAAGAGAGACAAGGAACTACTGGAGAGAGTCCAGCAGAGGCTAGGAAGATGCTGAGGGCACTGGAGCATCTCTGGCAGGACGAAAGGCTGAGAGCCCTGGGGCTGCTTATCCTGGAGAAGAGCAGCCCCACAGGGGAGCTGCTCAATGCTGAGCAGCAGCTGAAGGCTGGGGGCAAGAGTTTGGGGCCAGGCTCTGCTGAGTGGTGCCCAGAGACAGGCCAAGGGGCACCGGGCACAAACTAGAACACTTCCTCTCTTATGTTTCCACCTAAACATATGGAAGAACTTGTTTGGTGTGAGGGTGTTGGAGCCCTGGCCCAGGCTGCCCAGAGAGGCTGTGGAGTCTCCTTGTGGGGAGAGATTGCCAAGGCAGCTGGAGGTGACCCTGGGCAAGCTGCTGTGGGTGACCCTGCTTTAGCAGGGGGTTGGACTGGATGATCCCCAGAGGTCCCTTCCAACCCCCACTGTGCTGGGATTCTGGGATTCATGCAAATATCTAATTGTTTTTAAATTCTTCTAGCATCCTTGACCACACTGAATCTTGCAGCAAGGAGTTGCACTTGTTTATAGTTTCATTTTAAACCCCAAACCAACTCATCAAAGAGCATGTCCTCTCCTTGATTTGAAATGTTACCCTTCTGCAGTGAGAGTGCACTTCATATTACTTTTTATTACTTTTATTTCTCTTGATATTATTTCTTCTTCATTTTCTGCTGTAAACCATGCAGAACCTACCTGCCCAACCCTCTCATGGAAGCCTTTCCAGGTCTCTAATATTTATAGGATCCTCCCTGAGCATTTGGTTTGTTCATTTTTCCCTCATTTATTTTTGATGCAAAGTAGGAAGAGTGGAAAGCTGCATTCCAGTGATTTATGCAGTGGCATCTTAATACTTCAACTGATTGGTTTTGCTCTGTAATGTTTTGCATATTCTAAGTAGTTGCTGGAGCTGGGAAAGAGGTTCCCTTGTTCTTGGTAGTGCTCAGATTTTGACCTCAAGAGCTATAGCTGATTTAGGACCAAAGAAAAGAGTTGAGTGACTAAAACAACTCCTTTATCTGTACATTAGCTTCCATTTGTCAACAGTGGGTTTCATTTAACGTTGTGCTTATCATTTATTGACCACTCTTGAGTGTCCTTAATGTTTCTCTCTGCCTGCACTATTTGTAACCTGAATCATATTCTATTACCTCTTGCTGTGCATATTGCATTAAAAAGGTGGTTCAGATAAAGCTTTGGGATTATTTACTATCAGCCCTCTCTTATACTGAAACTGTAGACTGTTGAGTCCTCCAGAAGAACACAATGGGTCTTTGTTTTCTCCCTCTGAAGTGCTGACTCAAGCATGTTCTACACCTGCTCTAATGACTTGTCTTACATTTGCATGGGAAGTATGAAATCAGTTTATAATAACCTGGCTCTTGAGTAACACATTTTTATAGTTTTCTTTTACCCTCATGGTATTTTTAGGTTTTTTCCAATGGTGAAATAAGAGAAGAAAAGGGAAGAAATTATTAATCAATGTGCCTGTGAAATCTGGAAGGAGGTGCCTTGGCACAGCAGGAAGACTGTGCTGCCTGCTCCCTATTGCTAAATCACCAGCAGTGCAGCTGGGGTTGATGTTGAAGCAACCATAGTTCAGGCTGGCTGAAATGTGGAATCTTTGATAGTCAGCAGTGTATCTGCTTGAGGGATCTATACCAAGGTGTTCTGGACAGTGACAACCTTAATGTGTGTGTTATAGTTCATGCAGGAAGCCTTAATTGATGAAGTGCTTAGCAAAAGTCTTAACAAGGGGCTGGGGAGTGGAAGAGAAAATGATAAGAGAGATAATGTGCTGAATTTAGATGTGCATGACTTGAAAGAAAAACATCAACCCATGGTTTGACCAATTGCCTTACAGTCTGAATTAACTTTCTTCACTTAGGACTGCATGGAGGCCAAGTAGGAAGTTTCAAGCTTTACTTGTTTCTCAGGTGCACACTGAAGAATGAACACATAAGGAAGGTTTAAATACCAGATAACAGGTGATTTCATGTAAAATTCCTGTATCATGAAGCTGAGACTGAGCAAGGATGGTTGTGGTTCAGTAGAGTCTCTTTGAGGATGTCAAGAAGATATGTTGTGCCACCTTAAATGATTCATAAATCTGTTAAGTGTCTTCAAATCTGTAAAACTTTCCAGTCTTATAAAGCTGGTGCAAGTCACAGGCCAGAAGCAATGACCAAATCCTCTCATTTCTGGCATCTCACAGAGTTTAGGCCAAAATTCATATGGCAATGTCAAGCCATAAACATTGACTCTCTGTATTATTTAGAGGTGAACTGTGTGGATCAGTTAGAAACAGACCTGTAACCTTAATCTTGAAGAATAAAGTCAACTCTGTGTTTTTCAGTAAACCCTTTAAAGGTACCAACACTTCCCACCTCTAGAAATCAGCTGATCCAGGTGTTAAAAGCAGTGCTTCATGGTGTGTTGCTTCTGCAGGCATGAGCTGACAGTTCCCTTCCCCAAATGCTTCTCCTGCTGTCCAACCAATATGAAATGAAGTGAGGAGCAAACCCTGTCCTGTTCCACCCTCTGCATGCTGAGACAGGCTCAGCTCTTGGTTTCATGTTTCTGCTGGGCTCTATGTGAAGGCAGGAGCAAGTCAACCTGAAACTGAAGCCTTTCAGAGGAATTAAGAAGTGGTGAAGCCAAGCAATGTAATCCATGCAAATCATTTTGTTACCACTGCTTTCTCCACAAAACCCTTCACAGCTGTGGTAACTCTTAGGCTGCCATGCTGCAGTTCCAATGGGGAGCAGAGAACTAGAAGCCCTCTGCACAGAGTAAAGTGCTTGTAAGCCCACAAATATCCTTTTGAAGATGCTTCTCTTATTTTACAAGGATGTGCATCATTTAAAAACCACTTTGCTCGTAGACTGGAAGCCTCTCAGTTCAGAGCTAATCAAGTCTCATGTCTTTTGCATTTTAATATCCTTCCAGGTCCATCTCTTTCACACAGCACTGATTCAGAGTATTGTTTTTCTCCTGGAGTAAGCAGGCTTTGGGAATGGGTTTAACCTCTCTCTTCTAGCTCACTGGAACTTGGATGCCATTCCTTGACAAGAGAACACTTTATGAACCTCAGGTCTCAGATTTCTGTAGAAGAAAGCTTGCTCTGATGCAGAGCTGCTCTGCCCTTTTACAGGTGAATTTGTAAGCACAGGTGATGTAAGTTAAGGTTTTACAAAGCCAAGTGCCAGGTCCTGCACGTGGGTCACAACAACCCCACGAAGGCTCCAGGCTTGGGGCAGAATGGCTGGAGAAGGCCCTGGGGGTGCTGGTCAACTGCAGCTGAAGATGAGGCAGCAGAGTGCCCAGGTGGCCAAGGAGACCAACAGCATCCTGGCTTGGGTCAGCACTAGTGTGGCAGCAGGACTAAGGCAGGGATTGTCCTACTGGACTGGGCACTGGGGAGACCACAACTCGAATCCTGGGTTCAGTTTTGGGCCCTTTACTCCAAGAAGGACATTGAGATGCTGGAGTGTGTCCAGAGAATGGTAATGAAGCTGGTGAAGGGTCTGGAACACAAGTGTTGTGAGGAGAAGCTGAGGGAACTGGGCTTGGTTAGTCTGGAGAAGAGGACACCCAGGGGAGACCTTCTCACTCTCTACAGCTCCCTGAGAGGAGGTTGGAGCTAGGCAGGGGTTGGTCTCAGCTCCCAGGTAACAGGTGACAGGACAAGAGGAAACAGAATCAAGTTGTGCCAGGGGAGGTTCAGGTTAGATATTAGGAACAATTTCTTCCTGGAAAGGNGCTGAGGGAACTGGGCTTGGTTAGTCTGGAGAAGAGGACACCCAGGGGAGACCTTCTCACTCTCTACAGCTCCCTGAGAGGAGGTTGGAGCTAGGCAGGGGTTGGTCTCAGCTCCCAGGTAACAGGTGACAGGACAAGAGGAAACAGAATCAAGTTGTGCCAGGGGAGGTTCAGGTTAGATATTAGGAACAATTTCTTCCTGGAAAGGGTTGTCAAAGCCTGGCCCAGGCTGCCCAGGGCAGTGGGGGAGTCACCATTCCTGGAGGGGTTTAAAAACCGTAGAGATGGGATGGTTAGGGAGATGGTTTAGTGGCATGGTGGTGAAAGGTTGACAGTTGGCCTTCATGATCTTAGAGGTTTTTTCCAGTCTTAATGGTTCTATGATTCTATAAGAAACAGAGCCACAAGCCTCTTGACACAGGTGGGAAAAGACACTTACATCAATGAAAAAGGACAGCAATGTGTGTGAGATAGCAAGGGAGGATAAAAGCCAGAAGAACAAATTAGGCTTCCCCAGGAGATTTTGACAGCTTCTAAAGGATATGTTTTTATTAATTTTTTCTATTTAACAAGTCTGAAGATTCAACTGTTAAATTTAGTTGTTCTTCCTTCTGTCCAACTTCTGCTGCCTCTTGGATATGAGTGATGTCTTGTAATCCACTCTTCTTCAGAGCCCACAATGTCCTATCCGCCCATGCCACAGAGAAAGAGAAGGTGCACCATGTTTCTCTGCTGCTTTGCCTGTGTTCAGCTTTCCAGTTCCTCAGTGTAAGGTTTGCCTTGGTTTCCAGTCCTGTATCATCCTGTGTGTTGTCTGTAGTTAATGACCAGCAATTAGTCTTTCTGCTGAGACATCTCTCACTGACACCCCAGCAAGGCTCCTGTGCCTTTGGTTGGAGAAGTTGCTGATCTGATAGTCTCTTTGTAGAATATTTTCTCTAACACAGAGGCACTGCTGTTTGGAGGTTTTTTAGGTCTCCTAATTATCTTCTTCCAGCCTCTGTGTTACACTGATGATGAAGGCAATGCAACTTCTGATCTTCTGCTTAGGATGCTGTGTGGTTAAAATGCCTTGATGACTCTCCTGCTGAGCTGTCTTCTCAGCAGGCTTTAAAAACCATGTGAAGCCTCACAGGAGTAGTTGTGGTCCTTTGGTTTCCCAGAGTTTACAAGACAGACAGGAGTGACTATGAAGGGAAAACTGGGGAGCAATGGTGGAGAGGAGGCAGGCTTGAGCTGCTTGCTTTCCTGTGGTTGCTCTTTGTTGTGTGCACACTCCACTTCAGATGGGTTTGGGTTTTCACTGGAGTTTGCCACTATGTAGCATAGGAAAAAAACAAATCTTGTGCAGAGGAGCATAAAATTGACAGGCTGAGAGAGTTGGGGTTGTTCAGTCTGCAGAGGAGAAGGCTCTGAGGAGACCTTCTTGTGGCCTTCCAGTATCTGAAGGGGGCTACAAGAAAGCTGGAGAGGGACTGTTTAGGAGGTCAGGTAGTGATAGAACCAGGGGAAATGGGTGTAAGCTAGAGAAGGGGAGATTTAGGTTAGACATTAGGAGGAATTTCTTCACTATGAGGGTGGGGAGACACTGGAACAGGTTGCCCAGAGAGGTTGTGGAAGCCTCATCCCTGGAAGCTTTTAAGACAAGGCTGGATGGGGCCCTGGGCAACCTGATCTAGTGGATGGTGTCCCTGCCAGGCAGGGGGGTTGGAACTAGATGATCTTTGAGGTCCCTTCCAACTCTGACAGTTCTATGAAAATGGAGAACCTCAAAGTACTGACACCTGAACTAATCACTAGATCCAAAAGAGTGCAGAAACATCTGTGTGGCACCACTGACTTTACTGGTACTAGGAGCTAGACTCTGTTGTATGCAGAGTCCTGTGCAGCAATGGGGGTATGTCACCCTCAGGATCATGGAATGGTTTGGGTTGGAAGGGACCTTTCAAGGTCACTTAGTCCAACCCCCTGCAGTCACCAGGGACATCTCCAAGTAGGTCAGGTTGCTCAAAGCCTCAGACAACTTGATCTGGAATGGTTCCAGGTATGGGACATCTCCCACCTCTAGCTTTTCCCTAGGCAAGACTTTAGAAACTTTTTGCTTCTGAGATGCAGGTTGGAGAGAGAAGTCTCTTGAACTGCCTAAACAAAGCCCATTTGACTTTTCTGACCTGTCTTAAGGATTCTCAGAAAAGACCTGAGCTGTACTGGCCTGTGGGTTTTTGGAAGGATTTAATGCCTTTTAAGATGCAGATTTTTAGCTCACCTGATGTTTTAGCCCACTCTCAGCTTTCCTTTCCTTCTGTCCCTGGTGCACTAGTTTGCACTTTCTTATTTTCATTCCTCACTTGAAGTTTCCAATCTTCCTCAGCCCTGGGTATCATTTTTCAGCCTTCCCAATTTGTTGTCTTATTAATGTATCATTCACCCTCTCTCCCAAATGATTAATAAAGAGATTATATAAGGCTTGTGTGGTGGTGCTGATCCCTCTAGCATGCTTCTAGAGGGGTTTCAGCTCCACACTTTGATGTTTGGCCTCTGGTTTGTTTGTAATTTTATTTTTTATTAATTTTTTTCTTAGCTAGCCTTCTATCTAGGCTGGCTTAAATGGACTTCAAAGCAAAATGTGGTGGGAACACAGTGTCAGATGGTTTAGTAAGATCCCAAATTACATCTATGCCAAGGATGTGAAAGAGTTTGTCATTTGTAATAATGTAGTTTACCAGCTGCCAACTCAATATTTATTTGCTCTAGATTGGCCTTTAGAAAATCCTCACACAATTTTACAGGAGCAAGCTGAACTCTGTGGTTCAAGCTCCATGAACTCCATGGTTTCAGGCACTGGTGAAGTGTGGTGTGTTCTGCAGATTGACTTGGGGGATAACCTTTACATAGTGAAACCTCAGGACATTTGGTTGTCTTTTACTAGATAAAAGTGAGTCAGTTTGGGGAGGTTGGTTTTTTTCAGTGTTTTCTGAATTCTTTTTCTGTAAGAATGTATAAACTTGTATTTTGGAGATGAGTTATAGAGGAATGGAAACTCAAGAGTGATGTTCCTCTATGTATTGCACATCCTGACCTGTGCTGGCCAGAACTGTCCCATGGAAGCTGTGCTGTGGATTTCAGTTGGACAAGGATTTGATACAATGCATTTTGGTGACATTGTCTCCTGGCATGTGGCACAGCTGACATGCAGCAGCTGGCCCTGCTGGTGTCACTTTGTGCCATGGGACAGAGGTGTTTCCCACTGCCTGAGTCCTTGTCTTATTGATGGAGGCAGAAGAGCAGCAATGGGTGTAGAGCATCTTTCACTTCTCAAACAGTATCTCCAATGTAGCTAGGCATAAGGAAGGGACTTCCTCTGGCTTGTGGAGACCTGTGGTCTTGCTTGGGTCTGAAGGAATGTTCTTGGTCTCCAGAAGTCCTTTGAGCATCATAGCTATGTAAAGATATTGGAGTGGGTTGTTGATGGTAAAAAGAGAAATCGTGGAGGAAGTGCCACAGACTTCCAGTGGTTTGTCTGGCCTCCTCCCCCAGTGCAAGAGGGGTACAGGGTAACAAACACAACTTTCTGAGCCATCCCTTTCTCCACAGACTTAGTGTAGCTGGGTGACACAACGGGGTAAGGTTGGTGGCAGCTGGGAGAGGTGCCTGCTGCATCCAGCACCGCTGGTTTTAGAACAGGGATGTGATAAATTTGAGGTTAAACTTTACTGTTTGTCCTTTCACAGAGGAGGTCATGCTGGCAGAGGAAGACAAGAATGCAGAAGAAAAATCTCCTCTGGACGGTAGGTCCTTTTGCTGTGCAGTTTTCCTCCTGTGACATGTGAGAGCTTCACCTGCTGCCCGCTGCCACGGCTCTCCACTCTCACCAGCAGGGTGTGAGGAACGCACTCGTGCATGCACCCGCCACAAGTTGGGCTCAAGAATCCCTTTTCCCATATCAGGTCTTTTTGAGGTTGCAGATGGATGATGAGCAATTATGTGACACACCTCTCTGGGATGGGGATCTGCCCTGGGGGTCGATGGGTCCCTCTGCTGCCTGTGGGACCGCAGCGTGACGGGGACAGCCGTCAGCCTCTGCCCGGCGTGGCTGGCTGCGTCTACGTGCAGGTTGTGGTGGGGGTAGGCTGCAGAGCGGATGCCAGACGAGAAGCACATTGGTCAAGAGAAGGCAGGGCTCTAAACCAAGGTTTCCAAACGGATTTGACAAAGAGACTAAGACCCCTGTTACTTGTAAGCAGTAAGACATAACAGGGTGTGGTGATCCTACCTTCCGACGTGTGACCCTAGCGTTGCAGGATGGCTGCAGGTACCGAGCTTCGGATGCAGGCGCAGCGAGGCCACGGGGACCGCTCTCCCTTGTGCCTCCAAAGCGATGAGCTCTTAGGACGCGACAGCCAGTCAAAGTTCAGTTAAAGATTCTTCCCTCTCCCTTTTCTGACCATCTTTCGTCCTCCCATGTCTCCTCCTTTCCCCTCCCCTCCCTTTCCCTCCTCTTTTTTTTTCTCCTCCCATTCACTGTCAGGGAGGGCCGCCTCGGAAGGGCCGATTCACCAAGGCACCGCACCGGCAGAGACTGGCAGCGGCAGCAGCTACAACAGTGAGTGGATTGCAAATCACCAGGGGCTTAGGCGGCACAGCGGGACAGTGCTTCTCCCCCGCAGCTCCGCCTGCCTAGGTCACCAGAGGTGCTTTCTCGGGTGGTTTTGCACCTTGCTCTGATCCATGTGGCTTCTTGAGGCTTCGGGCATCCAGTTGCTAGCCCACCTTGGCCAACCTGGTGACCTGTGCTCGAGGAGGACTCGGGGGTGGAAGAGCTGGGGCTGAAGAAGGTCAGGGCTGAGGTGTGCTTGGTGAATCGTCATGTGTGGGGGAGTGTGTGTGCACTGGGGAAGTTTGTCCAGCACCTGGGTGCAGCCAGGGCAGTTAGCCTCAAGCTGAAATGAGTGTCTGGAAGAGTAGTGTGAAAAACTGAGTGATGTAGAGGTGGGTGCAGGCCATGGAGTAAAGACCCAGGTATACTAAGGCTCCTTCTATACTTAGTAAGCTAAAGGACCCTGGAAACGTTCCCAGTCTTGAAGACCACAGGTATGGAGCAGCTCATATCTATGCTGGTAAATTGTCTTAGTCTCCAAACCAGGGGGACAGTGCATCCAAGGTGCCTCTTGAGGTGACATAGCATAATTGCTAAACATCTGCAGGAGTTTTTTTGGGAAGGAGATAAAGGAGGTGCTCAATTCACGTCAGGAAGTATAGTAAAACTTTACTCCCAGGGCTGGTTATTTGCAGTTCTAGGGATGGCCCTGGACATGCTGGAGTGTACTGGGACAGATGCAAGCTGTAGGATCAAAAGCTGGCATTGCTGGGGCTGAGGATTCAACCTACTACTGGGTGGAGAAGAAAAGAGCAAAAGTGGTTATCTGCAAAAAAACTGGATCCAGAGCACAGGTTCAGAGCACCCTCTCCTCTTTGAGCTTCTCCGAACCTGGGTGATGTTCTGGGTGTTCCCTTGATGTGACAAAAGCACTGACACTTGCCTTAGCTGTGGAGGAAGAAGAGCATCTGTTTCTCTGTGAAAGCAGGCAACTTGTGTAGGATGAGGAGATCCTCTCTTCCCAAGCTCCCTCCAGGGCAGTCTCTGCAGAGTGAGTGGGTTTGCTGTGTGTGCCTACTGACCAGTTCGTATCACCACACCGTGGGGTGTCTTACTGCTGAGAGCAAACGGTGCTTAGTTCCTGTGTGTCTTGAAGCTGTTACAAAACTGTACCAACCTACTTTTTTCCTGCTAGTTCTCGAGGTTTTGCAGGTAGGTAGTCACGGGAGCAGCATCCACACTGTCCCTGCCTTCCCCCTCGTGCGCTGGGTGAATGGCGCAGACCTCTCCGAGCCTTAGGCTGCAGTTCTCTTGCTTTGTTGAGTTCAAGGGGGTAGCGATGTTTGCCCTCCCAACAAAAGATGCTCTTGGACAAAGCATGCTTTTATGCCATCCCTGGAGGGAAAGGATTGTGCAGTGGGCGCAGTTAAGAGGATGTTCACTGATCTGTGGTGGTTGCTCTCGATGCAGCGTTTCTGCTCCTCAAGGCATTGCTCCGAACGCGAGCACCGTAAACACTGACTTCTTAATGGTGCACACTGTAAACAGCATTAAGGTTTTTAATGGATAGAAGCACTCATCTCATAACCCACTGGGGCTCAGAAAGACTCCGTGACCCTGCCCAGCCTTTCTGCTGTGCTAAAAGGTCCAGCAGCTGCAGGGACTCCCCCACCCTCCTGCATCTGCTGGGGCACAAAGCGTGAGCGTGCAGACCTGCTCCTGGCAAACCTTCAAGATCTGGAAGGTCAAACAAATAAACATCTCTGGCATCGAAGCCTGCAGAGACCCTGCAAGGTTGTAGGTTGTCTGATTTGCTCCAGCTTACCCTTGTGTGAGAGCTTTAAGCTGGCACTGGGCAGTAAATACTGTCCCTGCAGATTGAAGGGAGGGAGAGAGAGAATCCCCTCTGAATGCTTATGGGATATTTTCTCTTTACTTTGCACACAGTGTTGAAAAGAGCTGCAATAAAGAAGAGCAAAAACGACCTGATTCATGCTGAAGAAGGTGAGGACCATTTCACAGACATTTGCTCCGTTGGTGAGTACTGGCTTCGCATTCCCTGAGGTTTACATCTCCACCTAAACCTGGTTCATGTCATGTTTCCTCTGAGTGGCTCCTTTACTCCAGAAGCTGTGGTTTCAAGAAGGAGAATTATCACTGCTCCTGCAGCAGCACTCAACTTCCCAAAGCAAATGGCTTCATGGCTTCACCCTCTCCCCCACTGCCTTGCTCAGCTCTTGCATGCTGCAGCCTTTAGGAGGGCCCTGCCAAAGTGCTTGGAGAATTCATGCTGTGTTGGCCATCCTGTGACTCTGCTTGGAACACACTCATTTATGCTAATGAAGCCCAAATATGCCAAGTGATACTGCTAAGCCTCATCTGTTGTGACGTGGAGAGGAAGTGGACACTTGGTCACATCTGCCACTAATGCACAGTGTAGAGTTTTGCAGTGTTTGCCATGTGAAAGGTTACTGGCAATTGCTGGGCAGTGACCCCTATTCTCTCATTCTTGCCTTAGAAAAAGGTCTTGAAGTAATTCTCCATGATTTTAAAGCTAGATATGGAGATGCACATTGGTGTGCATGCAATTACCCATGTATCTCCAGAGCAGAGCGTGGCATCCTTCGTAGTGCTGCACTAGTGGTATGTATTGGGTATCTTCAGCTCTGGAGAGTAAGACCCTGTCAGGGTAGGGAGGAACTGTATGCTCTGCAGTTGACAGAGAGCTCATTCCCTCCTTAGGTGTTGCCAGGTGTGGAGGCAGGAGGCATCTCTGGGTTTTGCAAGGGCAGGCAGGCTCTGAGCTCACAGCACCCCAGCTAAGGGCAGCTCTTTGGGCATCAGCAGAAGGAGCCTTCACTCATGGGCTTTTCCTTGCTGCCTGTGGAGATATCTTCCTGACTGCTGCAGAGTTAGCTGGTTTGCTTGTTCCTGTCCCTGTTGTGAGTCTGTGTTTTGTTTTGCTGCTGCTGCAGCAGATGTTCTCATTATCTTCCATAGCGATGTCTTGGCACCCCAGATCCCACCAAGCAGCAAATCCTGGATACCTAAGAGTAACAGCACACACAGTACATCTGAGAGTGCATGTCCATGTGTGCTTGTAAGCATGAGAGCCTCAGATGCTCTTTGGAAATTTGGCATTAACATTTAAAGAGAGTACAGCTGCTGCTGGATATTTTTTTCCCCTTTTAAATGAAGACCTGGTTGCAGGGAGTGAATGTTCCCCAGCATGTTACTGACACCATCCCCCACTGTTGAGCTGCCACAATCCCCCAGGCTGAGCAGGCCCCAGGTTTTGTGATGAAACTGCTGACACTTCTCTGAGAGCCTTGCTGCTGAAAGAGGGCAAAAATGCAGCAACCAGGTGCATTTTTGTTTTGGTTTGGTCTGTTTGGAGCAGCTCAAATCCCTGCATGGGTAACAAGGAATGGTCATTTTTGGAACATTTGTTCACAGTTGCAATAACTCTGAGATCTTTGTGTTGACATCCAAGTCCCTCCAGGCTCTGGGCACCCATGCCATGCCAACAGAACTTTGAGTTCAGCCTTTCAGGTGGCAACGGATGACAGAGCATCTGGGCCCGTGGATAATCTGATGCAGAGCTGGGAACTGTCTTGAGAGCATATGGCAGGGAAAACAACAGCAGAGCTTTCCACCTTCTGCCAGTGGTTCACCCACTTGGGAAAAGTGTTGTTGCTTTTGATTCATGGAACAAGGCAGAAAAGAAGACATGGATTAAAGCAGAAACTTCTGCAGGCTCCAAAGAGGCTGAAACTCTGCCTAAGATAAACAATCATATGGGCAATTATGCAGAAAGAATATGTTTTTGAGAAGAGTTTTTTGGATGGTTTTCTAGAATGTCTTGCTGATGGGAGCATAAGGAGTGTGGAAGAACTAACAACATAATTACTGAGTGCAAAGTGAAGATGCAGAGCAGAGCAGGAGGGACTTTGACAGGTCTCTTGCTGGCTCTTGGCTGAACAGGTTGCACTTGAATCCAAACACAGGTACCTGGAGGAGCCTTCTAATTGCATTATAAAGCTCTATAGTGGTAAACACTTCCCAGGGTGTTCTCTGGAGTTGTCCTTAGCATTTATTCTTTTCTTCTGACTCTTAACCTTCCTTTCCACACTCACAAGCATGCAGCAGTAGATGCTGGCTCCTTCTGGTTGCCCACCAGACAAAGGACACTCTCTTGATTGCTACAGTGAAGCCTGGAGAAGTGGATGTTTTCTATCTTACAGTAGTTTAAATACTGCTGCTTTCTTTTCTGGAAGATGAGCAGAGCCAGCAGAGAAGGGACAAAAAGGCAGCAGATTTGCAAATCTGAGAGTGTAGACTGGATTGAATATTTGAGAGGTCTTTAGCTGCTAAAGAACATTACAATATGGTTGATCCTGTAACTTCACCTGTAGTTCATTTTGTTGTCTTAAACCAATAGTTGAGCACTATGACTTAAGTTCCTTTTAAACTTCCAAAGAGAGGATTATCAAACTAATAGCACCCTGAGCTTCTCTGCAAGGAGTTTGTTCAAAGCCTGGCCAGGGTCAGCTCTGCTTTTTGGCATGTTGGTGGATGGCCAGAAATGTCAGATGGAGCAGAGAGCTTGCTTTCTGTTCAGGAGACAGCACAAGATGCTCTTGCTCCAAGCTGTGAGGCTTGGAGAACACATTGCTGTCGCATCTGGATGCTTCATCCCCTCTGTGGGTGCTGTGTTTGGTGTTATTGCAAGATGAAAGAGGGGGAGATTCTTTCCCTTTCCAAGTGTTAAAATGTAAGTGAGCACACTTCAGAATGTGGCTGCTGCAGCCAGAACACTTGGTTCATGTAACTCAACCATGTCCAATGACAGCCCAAGGAAATCATCTACTCTCACAGTGCTTGGTCCAAGATGGGGTGTTGTGTGTCCTGGTCAGCCCTACCTGCTGGGATGCTCCATCCCATGTGGAGAAGGGCAAGAGCATACTATCTTGCCATGAACCCTCTAGAAACAAAGTTCACTAGCCCTTTCTGAGAGATGCCAGCACAGTGTGAAACAGGGAGTGGACAGCCTGTGGCAGTCACAGTTTTCCCTTTTGCTACAGCCTCTGTGGCTGTTGCAGAAGGACTCCAATGGATACATGTGTTTTATTACTGATGTGTGCTGATCTTTCATGCCTCAGCACTGGCTGGTGATGGTCTGTTCTTCATTCAATTGAACAGTGCCTGCTACCACAGGGGGAGAGCTTACATTAGAAATCATTTCTTCTGTCAGCTTCCTATTGTTAAAACATTTGACTCTCTTCCAGGCTTTCAGATTAGAGTCAAAATGTAGCTGCTATAGGCAGAACTGACATAAATATGTGCCCAAAATATGTGTGGAGGCAGACTGGGGCCTCTGTTGTGGAGATGCATGAATCTGGAGAGCAAAACGAGGAGTCTTCACCCTGTTCAGTAGTAAGGGCTGGGTCTTTGCCTGGTTCTTGGAGCAGGGGAAATAGGAGCCAGGTTTCCTATTGCCAGCTCCAAGAGGATGTCCTCCATGTTGTGGGCAGCACTACCACCGTGTCTGGTACTTTCTGTCCCTCCAGCTAACCAGGAACTCCAAGGTTGTAAGTTAAACTGGGTCAATCAGAGGGTTGGAAGTCCAGTTTCTCCAGGTGGTGGAGCTGGGCATTCATTGATGCAGTTTTATAATCCTAGCCTTCATCTCTCATGATGCCATTGCAAGCAAGATGCCCTTGCTCAGCCCATGGTTAATGTGCCCAGCTTTCTGCTCAGCTGCATTTCTGGTGCTTGGAAGAGGGGCAATGTGCCCAGGAATGTCCTCTGGCCTTTCACCTGCTGGAATGTGGTGTGGTGACTCTTCTTTCTATCCTAGGGTCTCCTTTTGCCCGTGCCAGTTTGAAAAGTGGGAAGAATGAGAGCTCATCCTACTTCAGGAGGAAGGAGAAAATGTTCCGCTTCTTCATTCGCCGCATGGTGAAAGCTCAGAGCTTCTACTGGATTGTCCTCTGTGTGGTTGCCCTCAACACACTCTGTGTGGCCATGGTGCACTATGACCAGCCAGAGAAGCTCACCACAGCTCTATGTGAGTACTGGGGGCTCCACCTTTCCTCTCATCATGCCTTGCATTTCTGAGCACTCTCAGCACTGCCGTCACATCTCATTGAGGTTTGGTCTTCACCTTCCTCTGCCTTCCTCAGAGGAGGGTCAGAAATGGGTTAGTGAGTGGTTCTAGGAACTCAGGAGTAATTGAGTCATGCAGCTCAATCCACCAGGACATGAGAGTGATTTGAGACGGGAAAGTTATCTGGAACTTCAGAATCAACCACATTGAAACCTTGTAGGGTATCAGGAGGGTTTGTTCTCCAGCAGCATTGATGAAAGGAGAGGGAATGGCTCAGTGCTTGGCTGGGAGGCTCTCTGGGAACAGGTTTCTCTGTCTAATCAGTGTCTGAGCAGAGAACTGCAGAATTCTTGCTGCTTTGCAGCTGATCTGCATCCCTGGGTGATTTCTGTTGAGAACATACTTAAAGCTCTGCCTACTCTAATGTCCTTGGGATCATGGACTCATAGACTGGTTTGGGTTGGAAGAGACCTTTCAAGGTTATCTAATCTAACCCCCTGCAGTCAGCAGGGACATCTCCAACTAGAGCAGGTTGCTCACAGCCACTAACAACCTGACCTGGAACAGTTCCAGGGATGGGACATCTCCCACCCTTCAGGGCAACCTGGGACAGTTTCTCACCACCCTCAGTGTCAAACATTTCTTCCTTATGTCTAGTCTAACTCTACCCTGTTTTTATTTAAAAGCAGTTTAAAAGGTCTGAGTTTTGGAGTCAGCTTCTCTAGAGAGATTCCAAACCCACCTGAAGGTGAACCTGAGCAACCTGCTCTGGATGATCCTGCTGGAGCAGGGGGTGCTGATCTAGATGATTTCCAGAGGTCTTTTCCAACCTCCACCATGCTGGAATGGCCAGTGCTACCTAGAAGATGATAGAAATGGCTACTTGTGCTTATAGACTCATCCACTGACTCTTCATATTTGTAGCAATTATTGTCATGTTCTTTAAAAGGTTGTAACTTTGTAGAAGGTCTTTTCTGATACTGGTGTCTTCCTTACTGATGGTGTGTGATTAGATGGGGTAGATGTCAGAAGCCTTTCTGTGAAAATAGGTACAACAGTGATAGAAGTAATGCCATGCAGGAGATCACCCTGTATTTGTGCTAAAGCTTTTACTTTAATTTGGTGCCTGTGGTCACCTGTCAGTTCAGGCTTCAGATGCTCTGTAAGGGCTTTTAAAGCAGGATTATTTCCTTTTTAATTTGCATGTTGTTTTGTACTCTGGTAAAGAATAAATGGAGGCAGATTTCTGCAGTCAGTGCCTTGACACCTCACTGTTACACTGAGGTTGTGCTGACCTCACAAAGGTCATAAAGAAACCTGGCAGGTGAGGGACAGAGACTTACCTTTATTTTAATGAATTTTGTAGTCTCCTGGAGCTGGAAAACTTGTAGAAGTTGCTATGGTGACAGCAAAAGTGGGACAGTGCAAGTTCCTCCTGCTGAAGGGAAAGGATGGAGAGCTTTTCTGGAGGACAGAGCCATTGCTTTGGCCATTTCTGGCTCTGCAGAGCAGCCAGGAACAAACCTTTTGTTCAGATTTCAGATGTGGTTAGTTCAGAATTTGTTCAGTAAAACTTCTGAAGAAAACAAACAGAAGATTGGGGGAAAAAAACCCCAACAAAATATTTCAAACTTAGTAATTTTGGCTTAGATCATTAAAGGTACTTGTCTACCTCATTTTCCTTGATTTCTATGTAAATTAGATACTTAAATATTTCTAGGTCTAGACCCTCAGGTCCTGCCTTGTTATAAGGAAGCAAACTTTTAAAGTGTGGGGAGGTTGGTTTGTTTGGGTTGGTTTGTTTGGTTTTGGGGGGATTTATTTTTGAGGGGCTTGTTTAAGTTTTTGGGGGTTTTTATTTGTTTGCTTGGTGGCTTTGGCTTTGGTTTTGTTTTGTTTTTATAGCTCAAATGAGTCAAGGATATTAGCTGGTCCAAGTTCAGAAAACTCCCCATTAATGTTTGTTGAAATACTTAACAGCAGCACCAGGTAACTTGAGATCCATAAGAAGGACAGAAACTTCTTTCAGCTCAGGGTTTGGTTGAGTTGGGGTTTTTTTGCCAGATTTAGACTGAGAAGAGAGACAGATCTCACAGAGAAGTCAGTCTTGCTTATTCATTTCCTAAATATAAAAGAGGATATAATAATCCAGACTGGCAGAGTAATTAGAAGCTTGAGGCTTAGGATTTCCTCTTGAATCAGGTCTAAATGTCTAGGGAAAAAAATATTTTAAGTCTTTCAATTCAAAAAAGAAAGGCTTCAGATTGCAAACTCAGTTTTGGGAACACCTTGTGCAGTAACTTTTCTAAGAGAACAAAAAGAAATCCTTGAGCCAGCAACTTCTACTTGATGTTCCTATGAGAGCTGGCAGGGATGTTTCTGGCCACCAGAATTAAAGGTAGATCTCTGAGTGGGAAAGGTATCTGGGGAGGAAGCCACAACCTGGGGCCCCAACCCACCTCAGCTGAGGGTGGAAGTTGTGTTGTGCTGGGGATCAATGAGTGACTGAGAAGGGACAATGGTTAGGCAGTGGAACAGGTTGCTCAGAGAGGGTGTGGAAGCCTCATCCCTGGAAGCTTTTAAGACAAGGCTGGATGGGGACCTGGGCAACCTGATCTAGTGGATGTTGTCCCTGCCAGGCAGGGGGGTTGGAACTAGATGATCTTTAAGGTCCCTTCCAACTCTGACAGTTCTAGGATTCTATGACTGAGCTAGGAAGTGAAATCACTGAACAGAATTAGCTCTGTTCTAGCTCAAACCAAGACAATGAACCAGCCCAGCTGGTTGTGTCCTCAAGGAGGACTCCTGGAAAGCCCTGTGCTGCCCCAGATTTGTGCACAGATCTATTAGATATAGGCAGAGGAATACACCACCAAACTAGGGGATTTTAAACAGCTCCTGGAAATGCTTGGGAAAATCCAAGAGGATAAGAGTAGGAGTGGCAGAGTTGAAAAAGGCTGTCAAGTTAATCCATGATGAGTGAGCTTCCCCAGGGTGGAACAGGGCTTGACTAGTCCTACGAAGAGCAAGAGAGAAGTGACCAATTCTAATCATGTTGTTTCATGGAGGGTGCTCAGAAATGAACTGATGAGGAGTTTTGTGAACTGTAGCAGCAGGAGAGGAGTGTGGTAAAACCTGGGAGGATCTGATAAACCCTGAAACTCTACCCAGGCACCTGTAATTCAATTATACCTGTTCCTCCAGGGAAAAGTTTAATTACATTGCAAATTAATTTTACTGGAAGAACAGTTGGTAAAACCTACAGGTCTGCATTGATTTATTTTCCCCTTGGTCTTTGCTTTCAACTTTTCTGTTCCTGAGTTGTTCTGATTAGCTTTTGTCTGCTTTATATTCCATGTTGCTGGAATCACTTCAGATAAGGAACTGCAGGAGCTTTAGAAATGGTCTTGGGATTTCTTCAGTCTTATTGAAAGAGCTGATGAGAAATACTTTGAATTCTTGGGGTATGATGAATAACAGGACATGGCCCTGAAATTATCCCCAGATTAGATCAGAGATTTTCCTTCTCTGGATGGAAAGGACTCCAATTCCAAACTGCAATAGGACTTCTCTCATATTGCACATGGACACATGGCATGTTCTACACACTGAAGAGCCTGACCTTTGCTTAAAGAAACTGCAGCTCCCTCTAAAAGTATTTATTTCATACAGCCAGCCCTGATTGTTATCTGTTTGTGTTGGTTTCCATCATTGCCAGTACTCTCAGAAAGAAGAGACTTGTGTCAGAAAACAGCTCTTAGCTAGCCTAGAAGCAGCAAAGATGCATCTTCAGCTGAGGGGAACAAACCAACCAGATCCATGATGTGGCAGACAGTGGAGGTGCAGCATTAAGAGCTTTTCAGTCAGGACTCTGCCTTTTTAAAATACCTGCTCTAGCTTGAGCAGAATTTCCAAGCCTGCTGTGGAAACAGCAGAATATATTTGTGTGCCCTGTGCTGTGCAGGAGACCAGCAGAGATGGTGCTGGTGGTGGTCTCCTCTGGCCAGCAGATGTGATGTTGCTGGTGGTCTTCCTCTTTCTCTGGCTAAAGCTGTAGAAGAAGGCTGGAACCAAAGCTCTCTGACCTCCATGGGGTGTGTTTTAGGGCCCATGGTGAGAAGGTTTGAGGGTTGGATCAGTAAGGTTTCACTCAGGAGCCCTTTCATCAGTCTTCCCTTCTCCTGTGACTGCCCTTCATGAAGCATCTCTCTCCATGTTTCTCCACCTAACACTACAATGACCCTTAAGTTGCTCCTAAATTGATATCTTTCTAAAAACAAGATCCAGAATGTCTGCTTTCTGATAAAGACAACAGTGTTTTAGCCTTTATGGCCTGAGGACATCTTCCCTGTGTGCTGCACAATGCTGAATCATGTCTTTGGTGAAATGAGGCCCTTTCTGATGGTGTTGTGTTTGCCTTTGAAGCAGACAAGCAGCTCCCTCTGGATATAAGCATGCAGCATTTGCAGCTGGGAGGAAAATGTTGTCTGAAGCTACCATCTTTCTTTATGTCTGCTGAACAGGTCAGGTCTGCTTTGTCACAGAGGAGGAGGTTCTACTTCACCAAGGATCTCCTCCTGGTTCCTTTACTATGTGAGGAGGATAAGGAGGGGAAACCAAAGTGTGAGGCTTGGCACCTGCTCCTAGTGACACTGGGCTTGGAAATGGGGCAGAAATGGAATCAGTCACTGGGTGATTGACAAGAAAGAGCAATTAACTATCTAACTGAAATGTGGGGGGCAAAAAGCTGCTAGCACATCCTTTGGCAGTAGCACAGGTTTGAAATTAGATAAGAGTACTCGTATCAAACTTTTTTCCCTTCAATCACATTACAAAATGCTTCTGCTTAAGGCAGATTCAATTACAGATGGGGTCTGAATACTAGGAGGTGCAAACAACAAAATTACATTTTCAATTACATGGGCAGGGCTGTGTCAGAAGAAATGGTGTTTCTGATCTGTCTGCTGGAGAAGGTGATTCATCCTGAGTCAACTCCTTCTGCCCAAGGAGTTCACCCTCTCCATAATTCCTCTTGCCTCCATCCCTAGTCCTCACAATGAGTTGTTTCATTGCCTTGGTTTGAGTCAGAGCAGAGCCAATTCTGTTCAGTGATGATTTGTAACATCTACTGCCTGCTGAAATGCACCTATCACTGCTTGTTCTGAACTCTGACCTCTGATCTAGGTGGAAGTCACCAGCCATGGAAGGACAAGTTGGGTGGTTCTTTCAAGAGCAGCAGAAAGAAGCTGTTCCTTGGATGTTCTGAGATCTAATATTTCCTGTTGTAGGGATCTTTAAAATCAAAATATTTCTTCATTATGTTTTACTTTGAAAGGACATTTGATTTTTTTTCTCCTTTGGTGTCCTGCTTTTGCATGAGTGTGTCAGCCTGATGATGGAGCCTTGCAGTTGTTCACAGCTGAGTTTGGTTCATACTTCTCCTGGATGTGTGACTGAACATTAATCCTTGTCTTTCTTCCTCCTTCTTCTTTTGGAGTGTTGGTAATTGTCTTGATCTGTTGATGAAAATGACAGTAAAGAAACCCTAGCTGGTGGTTTTGTGATTCTGGGAAAGAGCAAGGGACATACCCAAGATGTAACTCTCAAAGGTGAGTCTGGTGGATAGATAAGAGGATAAGAATGTCTCTGCCAGGGAGAGATCTGAAGCAAGTGGAGGTTGGGCAATGCTCTCTGGAGGTCTGATCTACCTCTCCCTATGAGTTGTCTTCTAGCTCAGCCAGAGCACCAGATTCAAAGCACTAGTGGTGTCATAACCCTTGTGATAGGGAGACCTTACCTTGAAGTCATTCCAAAAAGCATCACTGGGTTTGCTGAGCTCTGCTGAGCAGGAAACTGAGGATGGAAGTGAGAACTTTCCAGCAAGGGAGAGACTCTTGTCAGCACCCACACTGACCCAAGCTTTCCCTCTGGAGTAATGACTGAAATAGGTGATGGCAGCAGCACAAATTGTTCCACAGCCAGAGAAGGTGCAGCTGTTTTACTGAGGGGCTTCTGCTTTCTGTTTCTTACTATTTCCAAAGTACACAGGGTGTAGAATGGAAGTTCAGGAGCTGGTCTGGAAGCTTGTTTAAGCTTCTGATTTACAAGAACAGCTATTAATAATTAAGGATTTTAACATTCTTGCTACTTCACAATCTTGTGACCTTTTTTAATGAGGTTCAAGGAAATTCAATATCATTGAACATGTGCTTTAAAAAAAAAAACAACTCTATTTTTCTGTTATTGGACTTGTCAATCACCTCATTTTATGCCTGATCCCTGCCCTGCACCCTCTGCACTGGTGTAGCCAGATGGGTTGCCAGGACACCTGTGGATAACTCTCTTTTCTGGGTTCCCTTCTGTGGAAACAACTGTTTGCTCACTGAGCTGTTGAGCCTGGTGCCAGAAAGCAGACAAAAGCTGTAGCTTGATGCAGTTGTGGACATCCTTCTCCTAGCAAGTTCCAAGCTCAAAGGGAGATGGAGCTGTGCTGCTCCTTCAGATGACCATGTCTCCCCCTGAGTGCTAGGATCTAGTGGATGGAGCCCACCTCTTGGTAGGATAAAGGCTGAGAAGTCTGCAGACCTCATGCTTTGTCATCTTATTCCTCAAATGTGAACACTTTGCCCTCCACAGTCTCCTTTAATGGCATTGTTCCTGTTCTCAGGGAGGGTAGGTTACATGGTATCATTAATCCCATGGTATAATTAATACCCTCCTGGTATTTCATCCCTCTTGCAAACGTTGGCAGAAGTGTCCTTGGAGGATCCTCACTGAAGTGTTAATAAAACCTTTCTCATCTAGTTAATGCTTCCTGGATTTCAGTCACCTTTGTGCCCATGATGTTTCATGACTGTCTTTCATTTAAAACTTAAAACCCCTCTTCATTTTTTGGTAATGGAAGCTGCATTTTCTGAGCAGTTTCAAAAGAGAAGCAGCAAGAGGAGATGGACCTGGGCCAGCCATGCTCACTCAGTATGGGTGTGCAAAGCAGGGAATGAAAGCTCCAGTTGGAAAGGACCTCATCCCCTCTTCTCTCCTGTGCTCATTAGCTGAAGCCACATATTGCAGGAGGTGTACAAGGCTCCTGGGATTCAGGATTATCTAGCTGAAATGATCCTGGCTGCATCTTGTACCTATTGACCCTTTTCTGTCCAGGTGCAGCTTGGAGAAAAGCTTGGCACCACCTTGTCTTTACCAGTCCTGGAATCACAACACTGCAATTCCCAAAGACAACTTTCCTGTAGCATCTGCACAGCCACAGCATCCAAGAACCTTCTGTACTGTGCAGTGGGATGAATCTCCACCCTTTGAAGCTTCATTCTTCTCCTCATCTCCTCTCTAGAGGGAGAGGTGTACCTTATGCTGTTTGCTTTGGGTACTGTTTGAAGGGGGTTGCCATTTTCATGTTTGTTTTCTTGCTGTTGTTTGTTGGCCTCCAGATCTACATGTGCATGACTTCAAATGCCAAAGGCAGTGCTGGCAGTAGCTTCAAGTCCTAAAAACTTGATCTGGAAATCAAAGTTGCCAGCTCTGTTCTTTCTGCCCTTTGTTTCATCACAGGTGATACATGTTGCCATCGAAAGCTTCCCAGCCTTTTTGCCTGTGCTATGTGAAGCAGAAGGAAACAGAATTTGCTCTTCCATAATTCTATGGCTACCCAGGCATAATAAAAATAAATGTGGCTAAGTGTTAACAGTAGACACAACACCTCTGAGCATGAGCTCCTGGAGGCAGCAGTTCTGCTGGGCATGAAGAAGGTATTTTTATCATGAGAGGGTGTTACAAAAGCTTACACCCTGCTCCCAAAAGTGCCTTTCTTGTGTAGGTACAGAAGACACAAAAGCACATTTGCAAAACATTATCTGTGCAATTAAAAATCAGCCCTTTAGAAGTGTTAGATCCAGAGTCCCTTTTGAAATTCCTTTGCAAAGATAGTGAGAATATTATTTAATGCAGATGCCAACCTCTCCACAGTGCACATGAAACATCGCCTTCACAGTTCTTGAAGGTTGACTGCAGCTCATATGCCTATAGAAATAATGACATGAAACTCTCCTTGGGGTCTTGTTTGCCATTGCAAAGGGATTTTCTTCTGACAAGAGGCAATCTGTGCTGTGAAAAATTACCTTTATTCCCCAACACAAAGAGATCTGCCTACCTAGGTCTTGTGTGGACTAATTTAATCTCCTTTTCCTGTTTCCAGATTTTGCAGAGTTTGTCTTTCTGGGCTTGTTCCTCACTGAGATGTCTTTGAAGATGTATGGGCTGGGGCCAAGAAATTACTTCCACTCTTCATTCAACTGCTTTGACTTTGGGGTGAGTAGAGTTGAGCTGGGAGGATGAAGAGGGTGGCTCTCCCATTATTGGGTGGGGTTGAGCAGGGAAGGGGGAGTATGGGGACCCATGGGAAATGGTGCTGGGAGTGTGTCTTCTGCAGGGACTACTCCTTGGATAAATGAGCTGCAGTGAAGCAGGTTAAGCTTCCCCTAGTTATCATCCTTTTGGAAGCAGTGTGACAGCTGAGGATTTCATTTCCTCAGCAAGCTACAGGGTGTTCACAGCAACAGCAGCAGTAAATGCTCTGATTAGAGAGAGATCCTCTCCCCCATTTAAATTAGGTGATTGAAGGACAAAACAACAAACCCTCACACATCTTATTGCTCATCTCCCCTATCATCCACTTAATGGCTTTTCCCTCCAGATACACAGGCAGTGTTTTGCAGACAGGAGTAGCCACAAGTAGGAGTCTAACCATGCAATTAGTCGACAGAAAGACAATCATTTACCTCCCTTTATTGCAGCAGCACAGGCTCTCCTCTTCATGCTGAAACTATGGCTTCAAGGTGTGGATACTGGGGCCATCTGGGACTCCATCTTAACAAGGAATGTTGCATGCAGTTGTTAATTCATTAAATAGATGTTCACTTATTCCTTGAAAAGTATTTAAACCCCATGTAGATGTGACACTCTGTGACATGGTTTAGTAGCATGAGGGTGTTGGGTCCATGATTGGACTTGATGATCTTAGAGGTCTTTTCCAATCTAAGTGGTTGTATGATTCAAAGCTATTAGGTTGTACTCTGTCCTCACAGAGGTTAACTCAGTTCTCTTGTCTTAGTGTGGGCTGAGCACTGCATCCCAGAGCAGGAATTGGTCTGTAAGGTTTCTTTAACAAACCACACAGGAAGCTTATGGGACACTCATGGGCCAGGGGAAAACAGTTCAGGTGATTGTACCACTCATGCAGCCCTTCTCTCCCAGATCTAGTCTGTTGTTCCTAGTCTTGATCTGCCAAAAGGCTGGGAGTGGTTCTTCTCCCCTGTGGAGAAAAAAATCCCTGCTTCAGCTCTACTCCCTCAAGGGAGGAGGAGGGAATCTTACCTTCAGTAATGACCACTCTGAGACCCAAGACAGAGAAAATTTCTCCTCTTTTTGGCAGTGTCAGCAGGAAATCTCAGAGCTAAACAGACTTTGAGATGAAACCATGCAGCCTAAGAATCACTTGAGTCCAACAGACTGAGAGTGGAGCCCTCCTCTCTGGGGTGTCCATCATGCTGCTGGTGGCTCAGAACATTGAAATGCATCTTCCCAGTCCTTCTGGCTGTGGAGCCCAAAGGATATAAGCTGATGGACATAAGCTGAAGGAGGGGAAATTTAGGCTAGAGATTAGAAGGAGATTCTTTACCCAGAGGGTAGGGAGGTACTGAAACAGGTTGCCCAGAGAGGTTGTGGCTGCCCCATCCCTGGCAGTGTTTAAGGCCAGGCTGGATGTGGCCCTGGGCAACCTGGTTTAGTGAGTGGCATCCCTGCCCATGACAGAGGGGTTGGAACCAGATGATCTTTAAGGTCCCTTCCAACCTGGGCCATTCTATGAATCTATGATTCTATGATAATGCACAGCCTTGAACTGTCATGAGAGGAGACCAGAACCCAGCTAACACAGAGCATGTGAGATAACTGGATATCTGCACCTTCAGAGCTGGTGCTTAATCCAAGGATCAGAGAGGCTCCCCTCAGCTGAAGGCAGCCTACCCATGGCAAGGTTTGACTGTCCAGGCTGGGATGAATCAGAGAATCATCTAGGTTGAAGGGTGTGCCCACAGAATACAAAGGGGCTGACACTCAGCTTTCTTTAAGTTCAGTATGCACAAAGTCCTCAGCTTCTGCAAGAGGAGTTGAAGACATTTGGTGGCCAAGCAACATTGTCTAGTTGGTCTTTTAAAGGGCTCAATGCCTATTGTTTAGTGACAGACACTAGGTCAAGGCTAACAGTTGGGCTTGATGATCTCAAAGGTCTTTTCTAACTGGAACAATTCTATAATGTCCTTTCACCAATGGATTAGGTAAGCTCTGAGCTGCAGCCAGCTTGGCCCCATGCTAACTGCCAGTTTCCCTGGATCCTTCTATCCAGGATTCTCCTTCCACAAGAAAAGCTTGTACCTGGTGGTCAGGGACAGGTGATTTAGCAGCTTGCATTAAGCAAGAGATAAATCTCCACTTGGTCTCTGCTTCCTGTCATGCTATGGTGAGTGCAGCACTGGCAATAAGCTTTGCTGTGTTTCCCAGGGGGTAAAGCTGCTGATCTGTTTCTAATTCTTCCTCCTTTAAGGAATCCATAGGGATCCTACTTCTGTCTATGTTTCTTCCTCCTCATCCACCTTCCAGCCCCCAGAATTAATTCAGCAGCTTCACCCCCACTGGAACTTCACACAGATCTGTAGTCAGTTTAGTCTGACAAACCATCAGGATGAAACTCTTCAAATGCAAGAAAATAAAACAACAAATCAGAGCAACATCAGCCTGGGGACAGCCAGCCCAGAGGGGTCTCATGTGAAACAAGCTCCCAGGAGGCCCTGTTGAGATGCCAGGAAAATTAATTTCCAGTGTAACATGTGGAGGTTTGAGGTCAGGGTTTTGCTGATTCATGAAGGATTCCCAAGAGGGATAGGCTGTGGGAAAGAAGGTTTAGGTCCTTCTTTTACTGATGGGAGAAAGTGGGTGAGCAACACTTGTGTGTCTTCCTTTCCCACTACATGTTCTTCAAGCTCAGGGTCCAGCATTTCTTGCAGAGCAGCTGCAAGTGATGCTGCATTTGTCAAAAGACATCTTCTGGTTATGGAAAGGGTTTCCAAGCCACTGAGCCTCCCAGAACTGCTCAGGTTCTCAGACAAAGCTCTGCTGCCCTGATTTCCCTTTAACACTCCCTCTCACAACATGATCCAGCTGCTTCTGGAGTCCAGTCATAATGTGTTTATGCTGTGCTTTGTGCAGCTGGGGACCATGGTCCATGGGAGCTCTGCAATGCTAGGTTAATGCAGGTAATAACAGCAATTGGCAGCAAACTGCCTGTCTTCTGTTATTAGCTAGGCACTAACCTGTGTGGCTAGAATTGCCCTTTCCAATTGTGCTTAACCCATCACTGGTTTGCCATACAGGATTTCAGAGGAGATTTCTTTACCACTTGAGATTAATTCTCTGCTAACCTCAAAACAAACAGACAAAACAAAACTTGAAAAAATACCTCTGTTGGGGACAATATTGTCAAGAACCTGAGGGTCTGGCAAATGAAAGCTAAAGGTTTGCAGCATCTCTTAATAGCTATTACCTTCATTGCTCTCCCAAAGACTCTCAGTTGCCAGAAGTTTCTGGTAGTTCTTCCCAGACCTAATGCTCCACCATCCTGCAGTGCTGTGGGTGGAGAGTTCTGGTGCTTCTGATGGGAAAGGGAGGACAAACCAACTGCCTGAGCTGGGAAGATGAAGTGTGGGCCTTTGCAATGGAGCCAGTGGGGGAAAAAAAAAGAGTCCAGTGACCTTCAGCAAAGGTTGTTTTAAGGTAGTTTGCTTGCTGGAGAAGAAAGCAACAAGCTCCTGTCTGTGATCATCTCCTTTGCACGTGTCCTGCTTCTAGGCATTGCCCTTTTTCAAACTGGGCTGCATGAAGATTCAAACTTCAGACTGAAGGAGGGAAGATTTAGATTGGATGTTAGGAAGAAATTCTTTACCCAGAGGGTGGTGAGGCACTGGAACAGGTTGCCCAGAGAGGTTGTGGCTGCCCCATCCCTGGCAGTGTTTAAGGCCAGGCTGGATGTGGTCCTGGGCAACCTGGTCTAGTGTGTGGCATCCCTGCCCATGGCAGGGGAGTTGGAACTAGATGATCTTTAAGGTCCCTTCCAACCTGGGCCATTCTATGAATCTATGAATAAGATGCAGCTAGGCTTTTTGGTGCTGTTGGCTAATTGCTGGTTTTCACAGAATCACAGAATCACACAGAATCACAGAATCATTAGGGTTGGAAAGGAGCCTCAAGATCATCTAGTCCAACTGATAGCCCTACACTACTCTTACCCCTAAATCATCCCTTGAAGAAACACATCTATCCTCTTCTTAAAAACCTCCAGGGATGGTGACTCCACCACCTCCCTGGGCAGCCTATTCCAATATCTAACCACTCTTTCAGTAAAGAAATTCTTCCTAATATCTAATCTAAACCTACCCTGGCTCAGCTTAAGCCCATTCCCTCTAGTCCTGTCACTAGTCACAAGGGAGAAGCCTTTCGAAGCAAACCATCACAGCCCAAGCTTCAGTTCTTTCTCTGTCCTCACCCTTCCTAGAAGCACCACAAAGAACTATGCAGAAGTTTTGCCTTGTGTCAAATGAACTTTTCTTGCAGGTCATCGTGGGAAGTATCTTTGAGGTTATTTGGGCTGCAGTGAAACCAGGCACCTCCTTTGGCATCAGTGTGCTGAGAGCACTGCGACTGCTGAGGATCTTCAAAGTGACAAAGTAAGTCCAGTTCCCCCTCTGCTCACAGCAGACTTTTAGCACCCTATGAAATCTGCATCACTAGCCTCACACCTAGTGTTTTCCACCTTTTTTTTTAAAGCTGAAAATATCAAGAGCAACCCCCAAAAGCTGGCACAAAGCTCTTGTCTCTCCTAACATCCTCTGTCTGCAGTGGCCCTAGGGTGAGACAAGAGCAGATGCAGAATTGCCCTTTCCCAGGCTGACCAAGGAGGGGCTCTGGCAGTTGGAAGTTTAGGGATTTCCTGAGCCTGGATTTGCACCCACAGGGACTTTTAGCAACCCTTTCCCCAGCCTCATGTGCATGTTTATCCTGGGGCAGAGGGCTCCATGCTGTAGAGGTGGGCACTACGTCACAGCACATCAAAAAGTTGCCTTCTCCCCTTTGATCTTAAGCTCTCCTGCAGTGATCCCTTATTTCTTGTGCTAAGAGAAAAAGGTTTCTTATTTACTTGTGAAGCCCCAGCAATTTCCCACTATCTTTATTGCCTGGTGCTGATCTGGTGAGAGTTCCTTAGGCACTTAGGTACTAGAAAACTGAGCTACCCTGGTCATTGCCAGGCAGTAAAGCCTGAACCACTGTGTGGACACACATGTGAAGTGTGTTGGTGCTGTCTGTGCTGGCTCTGGTCTGGGACTGTCTGAGGTTTTCAGCTGTGACCTGTGAAGTTGGGTTTTCACTGGAGCTGGGCTGTGACAGCTTTTCAGTTGTTTGCATGCTCATGCATTGGGTTAATGTCTGCTGGCATTAGCAAACAGCTACTCTGCAGTTTACACATCCACCTGGGGTCATTTCTGCAGGACTCCAAAACTGTGCTGTGGAAATTGGGTGACATATTTTAGTTCTTTTGCTGTTGTTTTTCCACCTTTTAAACACCATTTTGCACCTTTACCTCTGCAGATCTCTCCTCTTTCCAACACTCTCTTGTTCTTGGCTTGAAGTAGCAGGAGGAGGAATAACACCTCCCTCCTCCACCCCAAACCCCAACCACCTCAAACAGATAAAGCACATTTGAGCCAAACAGTCACTTGGAGTAACACCAGGCCCTTTGGCAGCTCTTCAGGCACACAGGTTTTGGTAGCTCTGTAGGGTTTGTTGTTTGGTATCTACTAATGGTGATGCAGATCCAAGATTTGAGTGTGCTACTGTGTCCTTTGTTGCGTCGTGGGACAAAGGGGTTGGAAAGGTTGAGTTCTGTCCATGTCCAGCAAAATAGCAAATGCAGCAATGTGCACTTGCTGCCCAGAAAATCAGCTGTGTCCTGGGCAGCAGAAGATGCATGGCCAGCAGGTCAAGGGAGGAGATTCTGCTCCACTCTGGGGAGACCTCAGCTGCAGTGCTGGGGCCAGCTCTGGAGTCCTCAGCACAGGAGAGACATGGACCTGGTGGAGTGGGGCCAGAGGAGGCCACAGAGATGATCTGAGGGCTGGAACCTCTCTGCTGTGAGGCCAGGCTGAGAGAGTTGGGGTTGTTGAGCCTGGAGAAGAGAAGGCTCCAGGGAGACCTTACTGCAGCCTTTCAGTGCTTAAAGGGAGCTTATAAAAAAGAGGGAGAGAGACTTTTTACATGGGCAAACAGTGATGGGCCAAGGGGGAATGGATTTAAACTGAAAGAAAGGGAGAGTTAGATTGGATGTTAGGAAGAAATGAGGACATGAGGCACTGGCACAGGTTGCCTGGAGGGGTTGTGGCTGCCCCATCCCTGGCAGTGTACAAGGCCAGGCTGGATGTGGCCCTGGGCAACCTGGTCTAGGGAGTGGCATCCCTGCCCATGGCAGGGGAGTTGGAACTAGATAATCTTGAAGGTCCCTTCCAATCCAAACCATTCTCTGTTTCTTTGAGGAGAGCAGCTCAGCTCCTTTTGCTTAGAAGCTAACCCTCTGTAGGTTTGGTTGTAACTTTTTCAACTGAAGCTTTTCCCCCCAAACCTCTGTCACTGTGTTATGGACATAACTTTTCTTGGAATGGGTGCAATGGGAGGGCAAGTTCTGCTTCTCCTGGAGTGGACTTGCCTGCATCATCCTCAGCACAGAGAAATGTGGGATGACTCAGGCCTCACAGCTACACCTGGGGAAGGAAGAAGAGGAAAAAATAGACTAAGAGAAGGAAAAGGATGGTGTTCCTGCTCTTCTGACTCAAGCTCTGAGCTTCTCTCCCCATCAGCAGATCAGACAAATCCATGGCTTTCCTTCTGCTGGGTACCCACAGCTGCACTGCAGGGGATGAGCTCAGGGCATGAGGCTGCCCCCCAAACTGCAGCCAGAGGGCAGGCAAGGCAGGGTGGCAGAGCTGCTGGGGAGAGAGAGTGACCTCTGGATGGCAGATCCCAGGGATGGGCAGTGGAAACAAGAGAATTCACTGGGGGAAAAAAAACTTTCCCCCATGTTCTCAGGCTCCAAACTTTTGACAGAGGACACATGCAATGACTCTGAAGCTCTCATTTCCTACTGCCTGCTCCAGCCTCCTGCTTCCTACTGCCTGTCTGTCCTAAAGGAGATCATCAGAGAGCTCCTCTGCTAAAGGCTCTTTCTGCATGTTCTGATTCATTAGTTTTCCTAATATAAATGCTCCCTGCCTGTTCTCAGCAGGGCAATAAAGCCAGGAACAAGAGCACTATCTGAGTCCCCTCCCCAGCACGGTGTCTGCCACTGGATGTGTCTGCCTGTGACTCTGCCAGGAGCTGTCTGGGGGATGGAGAGATCAAAGCAAACTAACCTCAGTACCTGCCCAGAGGGGACTTGGATGTGTCAGTCAGGATTTGGGCTGAGCCATTCCCTCTTGCCATGTTGAGGTTAATGTCCTGGATTGGTTTGCATCCTCTGAGGTGGTTGCTCAGTCCTGGATGCTTAAGCTGTGTGACTGAAGTGGCCCACTCTGAGGCATGGATGTGTGTGGTAAAGGTCTACAGAAATATTTGAACATCTGGGGCTTTAAATCCATTTGTGGCTACTGGCATTTGATAAGTTGGAAGGACAAACTGCACAAGTGTCCTGCTAGAAATGAGATGTTCATTCCTGAACAGGAGGAGAAACTTCTTTGCTGTGAGGGGCCCAGGCTGCCCAGAGAGGTTGAGGAGTCTCCTTCTCTGGAGAGATTCCAGAGCCACCTGAAGGTGATCCTGGGCAAGCTGCTGTGGGTGACCCTGCTTTAGCAGGGTGGTTGGACTGGATGATTCCCAGAGGCCCCCTCCAACCACCACCATGCTAGGATTCTGGGATTCACATCTTACAAAAGTTTGGATTCACTGTCCCCATGTTCAGTCTCACCTTGAAGATCTCCACACCCCCTGATTTGACAGCCCTGCTGACTACCATGCCAGCTGAGAAGATGCAGAAAGGTCCCAATCTGTACCAGGAAAGGGTTTACCAGGAAACTAAACCAAACCCTTTGACTCCACTTGACTGTCCTGCATGGGAACACAGGCACTGAGGTGACCATCTCTGCCCTTGCCATGCTGCAAGAGATTTTGCCCCTCAGTGGGCTGTGTTTTCCAGTCACAGGAGGAGTCTGACAGATGCAGAGAGTCCCTTGCCATTCTTTCCTCTTTTTATAATAAGAAAGTAGATCAAATCAGTCTCAGCAAAGGCTCTTCTTCCACTCATGTGTCTCTTGGCTGCTCTGGTCTCCACCATAGGTATTGGAATTCCCTGAGGAATCTGGTGGTCTCCTTGCTGAACTCCATGAAGTCCATCATCAGCTTGCTCTTCCTGCTGTTCCTGTTCATTGTGGTGTTTGCTCTGCTGGGGATGCAGCTCTTTGGAGGACAGTAAGTAATTCATCATCACCCTGGCAGGGTTAAACTGGGAGCAATCACCTGGAGTACAAAAGAGAGGAGGAGGCTGCAGGGCTGGAGGGAGGCAAGGGATGCCCCTGGAGGGTGCAAGTGCCAGTCCTGGGCTGCTGAGAGGTGCCCTCTGGTTTATGGGGAAACAGCTCCTGTTCTGCTGTTCTATCTGGAGCTGAATTCTTTCTGGTTAGGCTCATTGAAAGCTCTCATGTCATTCCATGGTCCCCAGGGACACCCAGACCTCTGGAATAGGACTAGGGGAGGCAGCACCTTTTCTGCTCTTAGGGGAAAGGCAAATTGATTCCCTGATAGCCAGGGTGAAGGTGGATTTGTTCACCTGGAATCTTTTTCTGCTGGAAAACATAGTTTTGTTGGATCTGATTCTTCTGGTTGGAAATGCCAGTTGTGAGGATTGTTGCAGCAAGGAATATGACATTATTCCCACTTAAACTCCAGCAGAAATATGGAAATCAAATCACTTTTGGTTTAAATCAATCACTATTTTGTCTTTCATATATTCCAATTCAAAGGGCAAATCCAGTCTTGACATTTACACTTGGGGAGAAAAACTTCTTGGAGTGGTTTGTTCTGCAAAATCCTTTGGGATTTTGGTTGTTCCTTTTAACTGTGAATGAAAATGAATTGCTAAGCATCAAGATGTTCTCCAGGAATAAAAATGGGGTTCTGCTAATAGTTCTGTTAAACATCTTCTCAGGGACTCTGTTTTCCCTGCCAGGGTTGCCTGGGGTGTTATTGCCATTGCTCTCTGACTTGGGTTCCAGGGTGTTAGGAGGTTGCATGAAGGTTGCTTGTCCCTTACTGCTCTTGGCTTTATTTCTTCCTTCTCTCTAGGTTCAATTTCCAAGATGAAACACCAACCACAAACTTTGATACCTTCCCTGCTGCCATCCTCACAGTATTCCAGGTAAAGCCATACCTTGTCCTAGGTGAGCATTAGAAAACAAGTTCCTGGGTATCTCTTCCAGCTGATGGTGGGCAAAGAGGTCCCTGAAAATTTGGAGAAGGTGGGAAAGGAGAAATCCTTCCTTCTCATGTGTTTTGCCACCCTGACCTATCAATGCATCACTGAAAAGCACTTCTATGGAATGAAGGAAAAGCAGAAGAACATCTTTTATTGCTAGGAAAAAAAATATGGATTAAATGGACATTTCTGAGCTGAGTTTAATGTCTCTGCATGCCCAAGCTGCCTTCTTCTGAGCCCTGCCTGGGGCTGCAGGATGTGATGGCAGCACTTGCATGTGCCCCAGTGCATAAATCATCCTGTCTGAAAACCTAGACAGCCAGCAGTGCTTGACCTGTTTCACTTTTTCCTCTGGTTGCCATAATTTAATGAGAGGTCTGAGCTAGCTCCAGGCAGTAAGGAAACCACGTAGCATTTTGCAGGGTAATAGCTCAAGATAAGATAGTGCTGGATAAGAATTACAGTCAATAGAGCACAGAAAGAGGCATCAGCCTTGGGCAAGTTCTTGTGGTGGCAGAAAGAAGGTGCAGCTCTGGCAGAAGCAGTGCTCAGATTGAAGAGCCTAATTTTGCAGCTGTTCTTTGGATGCCTTTTTAACAACAGCTATTCTGGGGCTTTCAGTAAAGAGCTGAGGATGCTGCTCTCTGCTCCATGGGCAGGTACCACTCACAGGACTGTAGTGTGGTTGTTGATGTGGGCTTGAGCCGAGACTTGACCCCAGATCTGAACTTGTGTAGCTCTCAGCAAGGTTTGACTTCTGTGTTTCAGCATCGTGTCCCAAAAAGGGGTGGGGAGGAGGGGCAATGGCTCAATGGCAACTGTTGGATTAACACAGGAAGAGAAGCAAAGCAACTGTGCCCTCTGACCTCTGCATAAGCAGCTTCATGTAGTTATTGCTTCTCTACAGATGTGAAGCAGGTTCAGTGGTACTTACCTCTCAGGATATTGCAAATCATGGGAGATTAATATTTGCATAGCATGTGAGTCCTCATCAAAGAGAGGGCTCAGAGAGACACAAAGGTTTGGCCACAGAGCCGGAACTGAACCCGAGGCAGGCTCCGGATATGAGCATCTGCAAATGCTGATGTTGCTTTGCTCTGGGACTTCAGCTGTCTGTGCAGAATATTTAGCTGCAATATTCCCTTTCTATTCCTGAGATAAATACCCCTGTAATGGAGTGGCTGTGGGATGAAGGAGAACACTGCTGGGTTGATGACATTTGTCTAGAATGTCAGAGCTACGAATTCAGACTGAGAGAGTTGGGGTTGTTCAGTCTGCAGAGGAGAAGGTTCTGAGGAGACCTTCTTGTGGACTTCCAGTATCTGAAGGGGGCTACAAGAAAGCTGGGGAAGGACTTTTTAGGAGGTCAGGTAGTGACAGAACCAGGGGAAATAGGTGCAAGCTAGAGGAGGGTAGATTTAGATTAGATATTAGGAGGAAGTTCTTCACTATGAGGGTGGGGAGACACTGGAACAGCTTGCCCAGAGAGGTTGTGGAAGCCTCATCCCTGGAAGCTTTTAAGACAAGGCTAGATGGGGCCCTGGGCAACTTTATCTAGTGGATGGTGTCCCTCCCAGGCAGGGGGGTTAGAACTAGATAATCTTTGAGGTCCCTTCCAACTCTGACAATTCTATGATTCAAAGCAGCAAGAGCCATGGTGAAGCCTCAGAGAGGCATCTTGGTAACCTCTGCTCCCAGTCCAGTCTCTCCTGCCCTGAACTGCAAACACCATGTCAACATTTCTGCAGTGTGGGCTTTGGGTTCTCTTCTAACCTCCTCTTTGGTGAACTCAGGCAAAGCCAGCAGGCTGCTGTGGTTGCTGCTCTAATGAGCAGAGTAACATCATTCAGGGAATGCATTCGATGTGCTGAGCAAATACAATAAAAGCAGATACACCCTGTTCCTCCCTAGCCCCGTTGGAGATTCTTTGTTTAAAAAGCAGACATAAACAAAGTCCTCTGCAGCCTGCCTTAGCCCATTTGATTTCCAGAGCCCTGGCTGGGTCATGGTCCTCAGTCACTTACTCCCAAGGTGTGTTTTGTCTGTCTGGTAGCTGGGTGAGCTCAGTGCTGGGTGCAACTGAGCTCCACTCTCCCAAAATCCCCTTGGAAGAACATCACATTTTTATCCAGCTCCTGGCTTCCAAGAAAGTCTTTGTGAGCTGAATGCCAGGCTGTGTATATCCAACATACAAAATAAATATCTAGATTTATTTTTCCACATTGATCCACATGGCAAATCCCTAGTTGCACCTCCCTGTTCCAGCAGCCACCCAGCTGGAAGCATCTACAGCATCCATGAGCACAGAGACTTCATAAGGCAGAAAGACCTCTGTTATCTGCACGTGCTCTGCTCCCTTGAGAGCTGCTCCATAAATCATCACAGGCTGCTGGCTGCTAAGAGGCAGAGCACTGGTGACCACTGGAGATGGGGAGATGTGGTGACAGGATGGCACCAGAGCTCAGCTCTGCTGACAGGTGCCTTGCCAAGGCTTGGGAAGCAGAGCTGGTTCTGTTGATGTCCAAGTGCCCTGGCTGCCCTGGCTGAGAGATATGGCACCAAGCTGATGTGATTTTGCATTCACTCAGGTTCTTCTTCAGGAAAGCATCTTCCTCTGAGCCAGCCCTTTGAAAGGGCAGCTGAGAGTCTGCCACCCTTAATGTGCTCATTAGTCCATTAAGAGTTCACTCCAGCTCTTGACAGATGTTTTTACTCCATCACCTGGTGGCTCCTCAGTCATTATGAAATGCTGAGAGGCACTGGACAAAATGTTCATTTGGGGATAGCCAAAAGCAGTTTTGGGCCCTGGGAAAGCCAAAATGTTTGGGCTCCACCTTACTCCATGTCCTCCAATGAGGACAAGTCCTCATGGCTTGTCCCCTTCCCTCTGCAAGGATGTCCTTCTGTCTCCTGGAGCAAGAAGTTCTCACAGCATCCATAAACAGAGACTTTACAGAGCTGAAAGACTTTTATTTACTGCATGTGCTCTGCTCCTTGCAGGCTGCTACCTCATTGCTTAAGTAATTCCTCCAGCTGATGGATGACAGCAAACAGTGGGAAGGACACCAGGTGAAAGTGTCTGTCCTCTTGCCAGGGCCTCAGAGAACATCCTCAGCTCTGCCCAGGCAGGAGGCTTAGTTTGGGCTATTTATCTCTTTGCAAAAGCTCCCTAAAACATTTTGATTTTCCTTTAAGTCTGGCTTTGTCTTTTGTTTGTTTGTTGTTCTTTTTTTCCCACCTGCAAAATAATCCAGTTGGGTTTTCAGAGCCAGACCCCAACCTGATGGGGTTGTGTGTGCACAACCTGTGAGCTGTGAGACCTGTGACCTCTGGTCTTCTGCAGGGCATGGAGGTGTTCCCACTGTTTCCTCTTTCCCTGAATGTTTGTGTGAGCAGAAATCACTTTATGGTTAGTCACAGAAAGCAGGAACAGTTGTGATTTCATGGGAATGATGTGAATACAAGCCTGGGAGCAGTGAGTGCCAGAGTTGAAAGCCCAAAGCACTGTTTGTAACCTCTGGTGGAAATGCAGAGTAACTCCAGTGGTGGGATTAGGCTTGGGCTCTGACTTCTCTCTGAATTATTTGAGACCAGATTCTGCATTTAAGAGACAAGTCAGAGTGTGCACTGTGTGTCCTTGTGTTTGCTCATGCTCTTAGCACACTGCTGTCATCAGCTGCAACCCTGCAGCAAGACATTTGCTCTCTAGCAGCAGCTGATGACTAGTCTGGAATGTGTAATTGTTTTGAGCACTCTGTAGGCACATGGGACTTGAGAACTACAACACACAGCATGATTTGGGCTTCCTTTTGGTTTGGTTTGGGTGGGTTTATGTTGTTGGTTTGGTTTGTTGTTGTTTATTTTCCTTCTGCTAAACACAAAGGCAGCTTCCTCTTTAGGAATTGGAGCTTCACATCCCAGTGGCCATGTTTTGCTGTACTAAAAGGAGCTGCCACTCCACTCTGCCATGGCAGATGCTGTGTTGATCTGCCCAAAATGTTGCTGTGTTAACAGCCATTGCTGAAGAGCAGGAGTGGCAGTCCAAGCCAAGCTTGTGCAAGATTAGCATCTAGCATGACAAGGCTTATCTGAGTCTTGGGTGTTTTTACTCATGGTGATCAGGTTTTCTATTATTCCTGTTTGCTAATTAGCCTCAGGTCAGTGTCCAGTGCCTGCACTAGGACAGCTCTGCAGAGCCCAGGCTGAGGTTGGTCCTGCCTCTGGGCAAGGATGCAGGAGGAACACTGTCCTCTCCAAGCTGTCTGGTGTTTGGAGTGATGTTCATGTGTGTTCTGCACCCAGTGATGTTCTGCAGCCCTGAGGAACAGAAGAACAGTGGAAGGAGGTTGCAAGAGTTTCTCCTTGGTTAGGGCCATCTGGGTAGCTGAGGGTCCTTGTGGCATAGGGAAGCTAGAGAAGAAGCCATTGGCAACCCATGCTGTCCTCTGCCTGGTGTTTGGAGTGATGTTCATGTGTGTTCTGCACCCAGTGATGTTCTGCAGCCCTGAGGAACAGAAGAACAGTGGAAGGAGGTTGCAGGAGTTTCTCCTTCTGTTACACAGTCACTCAGTGTGTGGGGCTGGGGTGAGCAAACCCTCTCTGCATGGAGTGAAAGAAAGGAGTTGATGCTGGTAGAGGCTCCACTCAGGGCACTGGGCTGAGAGGTCAGAGTTTCTTATGTCTGTGGGAAATGCCCCATGTGGAGCTGTTGAAACCATACCTGCTTGAGTTAAAAATGGAGAGGGGCCAGAGATTTTGCTGGGGCTGAAGTATTTGAATGTGGCTTTTGCTGCCTGTGCCTGCAGGAGAGCCTATGGTCAGAGGTAGGCAGCAGGTACATAACCAAGATGGGGCAGGAATGGTTCTTCCTCACCCCTCCTCAGCCTGTACCAGAGAAAGCTGCATCCAGCCTGGGGTGAGACCATCCAGGGCTGGAGGGCTGATCTCCACACTAAAATGCTCATTTGTTTTCCCCCCAGAGACCAGTCCCAGGTTGTACCAAGCTGCCCCAGACCTCACCTACTTGCCCAGGGCAGTGGTGGAGTCACCATCCCTGGAGGGGGTTCAAAGCCCTGGAGATGTGGTGCTGAGGGCCATGGCTTAGCAGTGACCTGACAGTGCTGGGCTAACAGTTGGACTTGATGACCTTAAAGGTCTTTTCTGATTCTATGATCTTATGATTCTACCTTGTTCTTCCTTTGAGTCACCCTTTCTTCTTCTCTCTGGCATTTTACTGTGCAGATCCTGACAGGAGAAGACTGGAATGCAGTGATGTACCATGGGATAGAGTCCCAGGGTGGTGTCCACTCGGGGATGTTCTCCTCCATCTACTTCATCGTCCTGACTCTGTTTGGTAACTGTATCCTTACACATTGCCCTCTGTTGTTAGGGTCCCCCCCACCCCTCCTGGGGTGCTAGAAATACCTACTTTGGTTTCAATTCTCATCCCCTCACTGATGCTTTTTAAACCCAAAGAATTGCTGTAACTTTGCTCCTTACAGCACCTGGAGTAAGAGATGGAGGTAAACTGTCCAATGATGTTGCTTTTCTGATGGCAATGTGAGCATGGTCTGCATTTGATTTTCATGTTTTACCCTAAGAATATCCCCTTAAGAGTCAATTGGTGTTGTGGCAAAAATGATTGAAGCCAAGTCAGAGCAGGATCTCTGTACCTTGAATATCTTCACAGGTAGTTTGCACTAGATCAGAGGAAGGAAGAGGTGAAGTTGGTTTGGTGCACTTGGTGCATCAGGCTCCAGTCTCTTTGTGCCTTTGCAGCTTAACCAGCTATGTTATTCCAAATACTTGAAATTGTTCTGTCTCCACATAATGCTTAAAACTTAAGCCCAGAACTTGGGGCTTGGGCTCTGGAATTATTCAGTCACTTTCCAAGACCTGACAAATGAAGTTTCTGAAGAGGTTGTGTTCTGCTTAGTCATGAAAATCTCTTGACAGCAATAGAGAACTGGAAACTTAATCCCCCTAGAGTGTCCAAGGGTGTCTGCTGGGGGTCAGCAGCTCTCTGACCAGAAACATCTAAGGAGCTGAGGACATAGGAGTCACATGGAGATGGGATTTGGAAATGGAAGCTGTATTTTATACAGAAATGAGGGAAGAGATTCCCCAGTCTAGTGGCTGGATGTGATTAGGAGAGCTAGCAGAGCATAGGAAACATGATGGCTCTGTCCCTGCTTCATGATGGTGGCTGCTAATGGGCTGATGTTGCACAGCATTGCTCCCATTAACTAGGTACAAGACTGGTGGTGGGAGATGTTTTCTGGCTGCAGAGACAAGCTGTGTGCAGTCAAACAGAGCATCCTTAAAAATGGAACCTTAAAACTGTTGCACATGTGAGGCAGCCTTGGCTGGTTGGCTTCTCCTGTAAAGTAGGGATAATAAGACTGAGCATTGCCTCTCTGGAGGGTTTCCCACCAGTGGGAACCTTCTTGCTGGTTACAGTCACAGCATTTGACTTTTCCTAGGAGTCCTGTGTAGGCTGGAAGCATCATCATAGGTTAGATATTAGGGAAGTTTCTTCACCCAGAGAGTGCTGGAGCATTGGAACAGGCTCCCCAGGGATGCAGTCATGGCACCAACTCTCATGGAATTCCAGAAGCATCTGGACAATTCCCTTAGACACATGGGGTGACTTTGGGCTTGTCCTGTGCAGAGACAGGAGTTGGGCTAACTGATCCCTCTGGGTACCTTCCAGCTCAGGATACTCTGTGATTCTCCTGGGTACCTAGGAGAAAGGGAAGAGTATGTGGGGGCACTATTTGTGCTAAAAGTGTGGAGCTGTTGCAGACACAGACCCCTTCATCTGGGGGTCAAGATGACAAGAGACGAGACGTCGGTGCCCAAGGACTGCATGGCAGAGCTCCAGCCCTTTGCTTTGCCTGAAACCTCCCCATCAGCAGAAGGAAGAGAGCCAGGGAAGAGCAGAGCAGACAGTGTGGGAGCTGTGCTTGTCACACCAGGGTGTCTCTGGGGGATTTATCCCATTACTGTGTGCACTCAGAGCCGGAGCTCGGCAGCTAAGCTCAGACATCTGTCTCGTGGCAGGCAGCATGTCCCCTTCCAGAAACACAAGGCTTTGGAAAACTGGGTCAGTGGAGAGCTGGGAGGGAGGGAGATCTCTAAATCCTCAGGGCTTGGCATTTGAAAATGAGATTAAGCTATAATCAGGTTTGACAGCAGAGCTGAGAGAGAGACTTTTAACCTTAGAGCAGCTAAGATCCAGCATTTTTGAGGAACAGCATTTAAACTCCCTTCTTGCCAGGGGGAGGAGGCTTCTCCCTTCCCATTTAGCTTTCATTAAAAGAGGAAAAGCAATGGATGTTCAAGAGGAGGGAATAAGGACCTGGTTCACCTATTGCCTCTGCCACGAATTTGATATTTGCCTCTGCTTGCCCTGGCAGAGCTGAAACCTCACCCACATCCTCCTCAAACCTTCCCCTGGCAGAGAGCAGATGTCTTGCTTTCCTCTCTGCTGCCCTGCTGCTGAGGAGATCCAGGAGGTGACTTTCCTGTCTTCTTCCCTGGGATCATCTCCAGTGCCTCTCTTATCCCCTTTGCCTGCAGCCACATGCTGGTGGCACACCTTCAGCTCCCTGGGGCTGAGCTGTTAGCAAGGAAGCCATGTCAGCTGTGATCCCTTCATTCTCCACAAGTCCTGCAGATGGGGATGAGTTTACTACAGGTGAGTTTCTGTGAGCACAAAGCACAGAGACAGGGGAGAGCTAGCTACTAAGAGATGGCTCCAGGGAGACCTTACAGCAGCTTTCCAGTACTTAAAGGGAGCCTAGCAGAAAGATGGAGAGGGACTTGTTATCAGGGAGGGTAATGCCAGGACAAGGGGTAATGGTTTCAAACTAAACCAGGGAGATTTAGAGTAGGTAGAAGGAAGAAATGTTTGACACTGAGGGTGGTGAGAGCCTGTCCCAGGTTGCCCAGAGAGGTGGGAGATGTCCCATCCCTGGAACCACTCCAGGTCAGGTTGTTTGGGGCTCTGAGCAACCTGCTCTAGTTGGAGATGTCCTTGCTGACTGCAGAGGGGTTGGACTAGATGATTTTTAGGGTCTCTTCCAATCCAAACCATTCTATGATGGCAAGGAGTAACAACACTCAGAAACCCTTTTATAATGCCCTAGAAGATTTCTTTCAGCAGCTTCTTGTGATTAGAGTTATAAACCTCAATTCATTCCTCTGGAGATTTACATCCCTGTTGGAGAACTGGAAACCTGCCCTGGATTGTGTCTGTAGAAACTTAGTCTGAGAGCATCAGCTGCTTTCCCAGAGTCTTCATCACACACAGACTTGTTTGCCTTTAAGCATGGTGGGCAGGAGGGAAGAACTGAGGCTGGAGTGTGTGGTGGAGGATGAGGAGTTAAATCTGGGAACAGCAGCAGTGAGGCCACTGAAGCCTGAGCTGGTATTTCAGCAGGGTCAGTGTGAGCCTTGCTTGTCAGGAGCTGCAGTTGTGATGCTGAGAGCAAGCAGCAGGCAGTCACTTGTCTCTGAGGGAAAGCTGAACTCTGTGACTTACCAGGGACTGAAGTTATCATTAACTGTCAAAACAGAACCAGGAATGTCTGCAAATGAAGTTTAGTTTGCCAGAAAAGGACAGGTCCTGTATTTTTGTCAGAAGTAAAACAGTCACTGACTTCCATGGTGCTGCAGTGTTCCAGGACAGGACAGTGTGCAGGGTGAGGAATGTGTCTGAGCCTCAGGGTCACCTTCCCAAGGAGAGCCTCACAGCCCAGCAAACACCAAGAGGACATCCTAGAGAAAGCAGTCCAAGTTGTGGATTAGCTTAATTACAGATTAATGGGAAGTGTCTTTTCTGCTCTAACTTGGGACTTCACAAAGTTCTTCCCCTCTGCCTTGCAGAACTCCCCCCCAAAAGCTTCAAACCTCTACTTCTTTAGTGCAATATTGGCTTTGGTTTCTTCTTTCCTTTGTCAGGAGTGATTTTTTCCTCCAGTCCTCCCCACACTGGTGTTCATTGGGGCTGAATTTCTTCAGTGGGACTTTCTGGCTTTATTTTCATGTCTCACTACTGTTGAAAGCAGCCTAAACCCTTCTGGATGCTGATCAGCAAGAGACACTTTGGTTCCTCTGCTGGGAAGAGTTTTATTTTCAGGTTTTGAACCTTGGCTTATGGTGAGCCCATTTTTAAGAGTTTACTGAGCCTGGATCAACCCTTGTTAGAGGATTGGCATTGGCAGGTTTGGGTCAGTTTGGAAAACCTGCTTTTTTTAAACATAAGGACTCCTTCCTCCTCCAGAGCTGCTCAGGGCTTTGGGATTGTTCTTCATGCTGAAGGGAGAAGGATGGGTGCCACCTGCCCCTGCTTCTCCCTGCAGCTCAATTTCTTTGAATCCATTTACTTTTCCAAGGGAAAACCCCAGAAGCTTTGGTTTTGTAACTGAGAACTCTCTCACATTACATTCTCATTTCCAGAGGGTCTGTGTGGAGCCAGATCTCTGCATCTGAAATGCTTTAATGGAAGTTGTGTGATGAGGGCAAGGATTTGGCCCATTTTCTAGGGAATCACCCCATGCCTGTACTCAGAGCTCTCCAGTTCATGGACAAATTGGTGCCTCTGTTCAGGGAAAAAAGAATAAAGAAGAAAAGAAACCCCATGAAAAACTGCAGAGAAGCCTGAAATGAAACTCAGCCAATGCCTGGAGCATGCTGCCCTTCCCTGCAGGACAGCTGGACTCAGCACTGGCCAGCAAGGTCCTGGCTCTGCCCAGGTTATCACTAGGTCTGTTCAGCCTTGGGGAGAGGAGGCTGAGGGGAGACCTCATGGCAGGTTAGAACTTCCTCAGCAGAGATGAAGGAGGGGCAGGAGCTGAGCTCTTCTCCCTGGTGGCCAGTGACAGGACCCAAGGGAATGGCATGAAGTTGTGCCAGGGGAGGGTCAGGTTAGATCTTAGGAGAAGGTTCTTCAGCCAGAGAGTGCTGGAGCATTGGAACAGGCTCCCCAGGGATGCAGTCATGGCACCAGCTCCCAGGGAATTCCAGAAGCATCTGGCCAATGCCCTTAGACAGATGGGGTGACTTTGGGCTTGTCCTGTGCAGGGACAGGAGTTGGACTCACTGATCCCTCTGGGTCCCTTCCAACTCAGGATACTCTGTGATTCTGTGATTACACAGCCTGGACCAGAGGCTGGAGTTTGGGTGATATTTGAGAATCTTTGAGCTCTCAGAAAAGGCTGAGGGACCTTTATCTGGGGGCAGAAATATTCATGTCTGCCAGATTGTGTCTGCTTGGAGCTGGATCAAAACAGCTTGATTTGTTAAAAAAAAAATAAATATAGCTATCTCTATCTATTTCCAGTGGTTGATTATGTTACAGGAGACATTTTCAGCATGTGTGTGGAGGAGGCAGGGGTAGGAAGACAGTTTTATTACTGAGACATTTATTCCCAGAGCAGGAGGCTTGGAAGCATTTCCAAACAACCCAGAGGAAGAAACCCAAACAGCCAGCTATGCCCCCACCCCTCTGGGCAACCTAGGCCATCCTCAGTGGAAAATATTTCTTCCTTCTACCTAGTCTAAATCTCCCTCTTTTAGTTTCAAACCATCACCCCTTGGTCTGTCCCAACAGGCTCTGATAAAATGTCTCTCCCCAGGTTTCCTCCAGGCTTCTTTAAGCACTGAAAGGCTGCAGTAAGGTCTCCCTGGAGCCTTCTCCTCTCCAGGCTGAACAACCCCAACTCTCTCAGCCTGGCCTCACAGCAGAGGGCTTCCAGACCTCCAACAGTATTTGTGGCCTCTTCTGGAGGTGCTTCAAAAGGTCTGTGTCTCTCCTGGGCTGAGGACCCCAGAGCTGGATGCAGGGCTTCAGGGGGGTGTTTCTGGGCACACTTCTGCTCAGCAGGGATGAATCAGCCTTGTGCTGCTCCTGCCTTCTCTGTTTATAAAGGCCTCCCCAAGGCATCCTTCTGAGAAACTGAAAACAATCAGAGGCCACCAAGGCCAAAGTTTCCCAACATCTTGTTTGCCAGAAGCTTTGGAGCTCACAGCACTTCCTGCAGGAGCAATACTCTGGCTCCTTTCAGCAGCTGTCCTCACCCAGCAGTCTGGCCTTTGCTGGGCATTGCTTTGGGCATTGCTTCCAACTCACACTCCAAAAGAGAGAGAGCACATGAACCTCAGAGAAAATAACTGCAGTAGTTGCCTCAAAGTGCTGCAGTCATTTCCCTCAGCTCCTGGGGACCTGCAATGTGGTCTTGGACCTGTCTTTGGCTCTGGTGGGGGCACTGCAGTACAAACACAGAGTCACAGAGTGGTTAAGACTGGAAGGGATCACCAGAGGTCATCTAGTCCAGTCCAACCTTCCTGCTCCAGCAGGGTCCCCTAGAGCAAATTTCTCATGTCTGTGTGTCCATGTGGGTCTCAAATCTCTCCAGAGAAGGAGACTCCACAACCTCTCTGGGCAGCCTGGGCCAGTGCCCAGTCACCCTCACAACAAAGAAGTTGTTTAGGTGGAACCTCCTGGGTTCCAGTTTGTGCCTGTTGCTTTGCACCCTAGTGCTCATAGCATCAAGAAGATCCTAGCTCCATCCTCTTGGCACCCTCCTTTGTGATCCTTCTATCCATTGAGCAGGTCCCCTCTCAGCCTCCTCTTCCCCTGGGTGAAAAAGCCCAGCTCCCTCAGCCTTTGCCCAAAAGGAAGATACTCCAGCTCCTGATCATCTTTGTAGCTGCAAACACAGCAGCAGCACATTGCTGTCAGAGGCTTTGTGCACCTCCAGAGGGTACATCCTCATGAGATCAACTTCTTTCTCATATACATTCATATTCAGAGGAGCAATCATAGCTTTACACAGCTATGGAGTGAGTGATGCTTCTGTCACCAGGTGATGTGCAACAGCAAAATGCATTTTCTGCTGGAGACTGGTTCAGAGTTGATTCTGCTTTGGTTGCTCTCCTTTTGTATGCAAAGGTATCTGATTTACAGTCCTTCTGGGGCTGCTTTGCAGGTGCAGAGCAGGAATAACAACAATAAAATATATGAAGGGACAAGTTATAGCTGCAATCATGAAGTGGAAAAATAAAATATGAATCAATAACCCTAGGGAAATGTTATTTCTGAGTGATAGAATGCAGTGGTGTGCAGAGAGACCCAGGCTGCTGTGGGCAGTGGTGATGCTTTAGGTGGAGGTACACCCAGCTTGTCCTGGACTAACAACCCATTTCCCTGCATTTCCCTTGGGCTGCAGCTCCTGCCAACAGGCTCCTCTCTAGCTGTTCTCTCTGTGATGCTGCAGGGCTCAGGGTAGAGGATGTCTGTGCTGCTTTAATTGACATATTGGTGTGATAAGTCATGGTGGTTTCCTCCCACCAGTGTGTAATGCAGCAGTCACCTAAGCTGAACCTGTTCATGGTACCCTACACCTTTGTGGAACTGTTTCTATGTTGTATGTAAATGTTGGAGTTAAGTTGGTTGAGCCACTAATGTGTTTTTGGGGCCAAGAAGGCCAGTGGGATCCTGGGCTACATGAGGAAGAGAGTGACCAGCAGGTTCAGGGAGGTTCTTCTCCCACTCTACTCTGACCTACTGAGGCTACGGCTGGAGTCCTGGGTCCAGTTCTGGGCTCCCCAGTTCAAGAGAGATAAGGAACTGCTGGAGAGAGTCCAGCAGAGGCTGGGAAGATGCTGAAGGCACTGGAGCAGCTCTGGCAGGAGGAAATGCTGAGAGCCCTGGGGCTGCTTAGCCTGGAGAAGAGCAGCCCCAGAGGGGAGCTGCTCAATGCTGAGCAAGAGCTGAAGGCTGGGGGCAAGAGGCTGGGGCCAGACTCTGCTCAGTGGTGCCCAGGGCCAGCCCAAGGGGCACTGGGCACAAACTGGAACCCAGGAGGTTCCACCTGAACAGGAGGAGAAAGTTGCTTGGTGTGAGGGTGTTGGAGCCCTGGCCCAGGCTGCCCAGAGAGGTTGTGGAGTCTTCTTCTGTGGAGAGATTCCCAAGGCAGCTGGAGGTGATCCTGGGCAAGCTGCTGTGGGTGACCCTGCTGGAGCAGGGGGTTGGACTGGATGATCCCAGAGGTCTCTTCCAGCCCTCATCATGCTGGGATTTGGTGATTTCCAGGAGCTCTACTGGTTACCCTGTTAAACAAGAGAGAAAAATGAAGGTGAACTCCTCTGCATGTGTGCACAGATTTTCTGGAATGAAAAAACAGTGGCTATTGTGCCTGTAGGACCATGATGTGGTCCCATACAGGTTACACCTATAGTGTTGCAAAGCTCTCCTGCCCAACACATGTATGCATGCTGCCCAGGGATCTGTGCTGGGGAACAGTCAAGTGGGTGCCCAAGACCTGCTGTGCTGCAGAGCTGGCTCCCAGCAGAGCTGTGTGAGCTAGAGATGAAGACATCAGTGGTGGAAGGAGTTAGGAATACAGCAATGGCTGTAAGTGGGGAAAGAAGGGTAGCAGCAGGAGAACCCTTCCCTGTCTTTGCTGTGTGAAGACTCTTTCCTTAGCTGCTCCCTCAGACACTCTCCTGAATGTCTTCTTGGCTATTGCTGTTGACAACCTGGCCAATGCCCAAGAGCTGACCAAGGTATGTATGAGACCTCTGCCTCTTCCAGACCACAGCTGCTGGATCTCAGCAGGTTACCAACCCTCCCAGACACCCTGAGGTTCCCTCTAGAGCCTGTCCATGACACTTTGCACTGCAGAGAAGCACCTAGAGGCTTATTCTTGTTCAGGTTTGTCCCATGTCAGGCTTGTTCCAGTGCACTAGTGTCCCCTATTTAGGGTTATTTTGTCCCAGAGTGGGCAGTGGGCATTGCTCTCCTTGCTGCTGCATGGAGGTTCTCAGGCATTGACAGCATTTGCTGTTTTCAGGAGCAGAGGCAGAGCAATTAACAGGTTTTGGCTGCCTTGAAGCTTAGACATGGGGAAATGCAGGTGTTGGGTTGTTGCTCTTGCTGTCTCACACTAGTGCTTCCTACCTTGCTGAGTTTGGGGATGGTTCAAGGAATTAACAGTCTCCAATCAACTCCCTGGGAAACAACTTGCAGAGATGTTCTCATCTTCCTGCCTCTCACCAGGTGCAAGAGGAATCTGAGGCACCAGCCTAAGTGCAGGAGGGAAGCCAAGTCCTGGCAAGAGCTGGAAATGACACTGCTGTAACTGTACTGTGTCTGTAGATTTAAATGGAGCATTCCCTACAGAGACCAACTTACAGCCTCAGCATTGTGCAGGGAGGGCTGCAGTTTGTGTTTTGAGTTCTCAGGTACAGTTGATTTCTCCCTGTAGCTTACTCAGTTGCATTTAGGAGGCAGCATTAGGTTTTATTTGCACCTTTCTAGCTTGTTTTCACCCAGTGGATAGCAAGCTGCACACCCCACTGCTGAGCTGCTGCCATGGCCTTAAGTGGCAGTGACCTGCCAGTGGCAGAGAAGCACCACAACCACCTCAGCAGTTGTACTCTATAAGCTTTAGCTTATAATACTCCTTCTAGGGTAAGAGGATCACTGACCATGTGCTTCTGCAGCAGCAGGCAGGGATGGTTTCTCTCTTTAGAGCTGTAGAAAGGTGCAGTAGTTCATGGAGACACAATAGCAGGAAAGAGTTTCTCTCAGAAAGGGTTGTTAGACTTTAGCCCAGGCTGCCCAGGGCAGTGGTGGAGTCACCATCCCTGGAGGGGTTTGAAAACCACAGAGAAGTGGTCTTAGGGACATGGTTTAGTGGCATGGTGGTGATAGGCCAACAACTGGACTTGATGATCTTAGAGGTCTCTTCCAACCTTAATGCTTCTGTGATGCAACTCCACAGCTCAGGGACACAGATTGTTAGCAGACTCTTATCCCACTCCAGTTGCTGAAGGTGCCAAAGCAGCCAGCAGTTCCCAGTTTAAACCCATCTCTCTCTGCAGCTGAGCTTGTCTTTACCAGCTCTTCTTTTCTGCTCTGGAGCTGCATGACTGGTTCCAGCTTCCAGCTTTGACTGGAGCCTTGTTTCCTGACAGCTGATATCCAGCTCAGACCATACAAGAAAGCTGGTGGCTCTCAGGTGTATAATAAATGTTCTTCTACCTCTGAGACCATGTTCTGCATCTCCTCTCCTGCAGTGCAGCTCAGGGCTGTGTTTAAAGGCTCTTAGTGTTTGTTTGGTTTTTTTTCCTGGGAAGTTTTTTCCCTTAGAACAGTTCAGTTTCTTCTCTTCTTTCTAAAGCCTACAGAAATCTCCAGCCTGGAGGCATCATCATCCCAGCTGGTTGTGGGATTTATGGGCATCCCTTGCATCTGCCAAGAAAGAGAATCATGCCCAGCACATTTCTTGGCTAATGAAGGTCACCCTACTTCTTTCCTAATCCTTTTAGTGCTTTCTTGTGAATATTTCAGCAGCTGACTGGGATGGTTAGAAATGTTTATAAAGTATAATTAAATATTGATTAATTCAGCAGCATTGTAACATCATTAAGCTTCTTAAGAAACATTTTTTTGTTTTTCCTTTAGTTTTATTTATGATCCCCCCAAACCCACTAGGGCTTTCAAAAAGAAGAGGGAAAAGAAAGATAAAAGCAATTCAATTATACAGCATACCTGGAGAATGAGGGAATTATTGCTAAGTAAATATGATCATGGAAAACTGAACATGGCCTGGAGATATAATTAAATTACTCAGGAGTCAGTTATCTCAGGAGACTTTCCTGACATTCACACTGTAAAGCTAATCAAGATCAGTGCTGAATATCATGGAGGGAAAACCACAAGCACTTTGCAGCTGCCTGCTTTGGAAAGAGAGAAGCTTCCCAGCTAACTTTCAGGACTGGAACACTGCAGCCAACATTCCCATTTCTGGGTCTGGGTTTGGGCTTCTTCTATCATGGCATTTGGATATTTCTCAGTAGCCTTAGCTGGGCCTTGTAACCTGTCATAGAAGTTATCAGACTTGTAACTATATTTAAGTTTCATCATCTGATGCCTGCTATAAAACTCACCAGTCCTATGGAATGACTCATTTTGGGGCTTTAAAAGAATGAAGAATCACCTTCTTTGCTTTGAAAGTATAAAGACTCTGTTCTGCAGCCTCTGCCTCTCCATCTTCAGGTCTCCTCTTCCTGTGCTGCCTCTCCCTTGCCAATGACTTAAACTCTTCCAACTTATTCTAGTAATTTCTCAGAGCTGTCCTGACTCTTTCTGAGTTGCCTACCCTCTAGTTTTCCCCATATATTGTCATGTTCTTCTTGTTCACTTATTCAGAGTGGAATCTAAAGCTGCCCCCAAAAGTTGCTTTAAAAGTCTCCTTCCTGCTGAGCATCCCACAGTGTCTCCAGGGACACAGAGCTCTTCACCCTCACTCATCCATATGAAGCCTCCACAAGTGGCTTTGGGTTTTCCTGACTATCCTAAAGCACAAAGTGTGTTCTCTGATCTCCATGCACTGCTACCCTGAGAAAGCAGCACCCAAACATGGAGTGGGGAGGGGCAGAGATCTGTGGGATTTACATAAAAATATATATAAAATATCTAAAAATCTATAAAAAGTAGAGAAATCCCAGAAATACTGCCCTGGATTGAGCAGCAAAAACAAGAGGCTAACAGCCTTGAAGACCCCTCCATGTCCTTGCCAACAGAGAGGGCTTTAGTTGGGTGCACTTGCTGAAGAACAGTCAGTGGTAACTATGCACATCCTTCTGGGTAGCACTGGAGAGGAATTTCTCCATGTGTGGATAAGCTGTGTGGTTGAAATGAGGATTTAGACCTCAGAAAGGAAACAGAAAGGAAACAGAAAAGAGAGATGTCCTTATAGGTAAGGTCTTTACATGCACTTGCCCCTATCTAATGGTGGTGACAGTCCAGGCTGTTGGTGGGAGATGGGATGGAGGGCTGGATGGATGATGGATGGAGGATGGATGAAGATGGATAGATGGATGGAGGATGGATGGATGAAGATGGATGGATGGATGATGGATGGATGAAGATGGATAGATGGATGGAGGATGGATGGAGGATGATGGATGGATGGATGAAGGATGGATGGAATGATGGATGGATGGATGGATGATAGATGGATGGATGATGGATGGATAGAATGATGGATGGATAGATGATGGATCTTGCCAAGGCAGCTCAGAGCTATCTTCAGCTATACATTGTCACACCCCTGAGAGCTTCAAGCAGAACAAGATGAGCCTATGGCCCAGTGAGACCTGGTAATGTTAGTATAAGGCCAAAAGCTACTTACTTTTTGTAGTGATCTGCAGTCTCTGGGTGGAAGGAGCTACAGAAATGTTATTAAGCAGTTACCTGCTAAAGAATGTGCTTGTTCCAAGGTCGGGGGGGGAGGGGGCTGAGTTTATCATGGCAAGGAAGATTTTCTGCTATTGCAGAATTGCTGATGCACTGGAGAGACTGGAGTGGAAGCTACAGATTTTCAAGGGACTGTAAAAGCTGCACCTGGTGTTTCAGGTGCACAGAAAGAGAAATCAAGATCTTTTGAATGTGTGTGATTTAAATACTGCTAGAGAATCCTCAAGAGAAGAAACCACTTGAAAATACCTGTGCAGTGGAAGAAAAACCTTAAAAACCTTCTTGTTTGGAGCCTTATTCCTCAAAAACCCTCTTGCAATCCTCTTGATTTGCAACAAACTTACAAACCTGTGACAAATTTACTGGAATGGGGCAGCTGGGAAGTCCTAACTCTATGTAACCACTCAGCAGGGCTCTTTGTCATGGTCTGTCCCAGGTTCTTCATTCCCTACAGCAGGAATTCACTTGTTACAGATTTGCTGATGTTTGGAAAAGGGAAAAAAAAAACATTGAAACTTTAATGGTAGCAAATTTTGTTCCATTAATTTCCCATCATTTCTTTTTCCTTCTCAAGGAGAAAAGGAAAGCAGGTATCAAAATGAGTTCAGCTGAAGCAAATAACATGGAAGTCAGAGAGAAGAACTGTTTATGGATATGGTATTCAGGATGGATAAATCTAGATGACTTCCTCTCTCAAAGCTAGGTCTCTTACTGTCTGCTCTCAGTATTTTAAACATGACTCTTTCCCAGGCTTACCTTTGAAGAGCAGAAGTAGACCCATGGTGTTGCATCAAGTTTGACAGAAGAGCCTGTGGCTGGTCTTGTTATGCAGTTATTCCCTCAGTATGGGTGGTGGTGATGTTGCCATCAGAGAGTCTGTGTGTGTCTCCTGCTGTGACTTCACTGTCTGAATGGACTGGCTAGAATGGAAGTTTAACCTAGGTGACCACTGAAAATTGGTGACCTTCCTTAAAGGGAGCTTATATAAAAGGAGGGAGAGAGACTTTTCACAGTGGCAGCTAGTGAGAGGACAAGGGGGAATGGTTTTAAACTGGAAGAGGAGAGAGATAGGTTAGACATTAGGAAGAAATACTTAGAGGGTGGTGAGGCACTGAACAGGCTGCCCAGAGAAGCTGCAGAATCTCCACCCCAGCAGTGTTCAAGGCCAGGGTGGATGGGGCTCTGGGCAACCTGGTCTAGTGGGTGGCATCCTTTCCTATGGCAGGGTGGTTGCAGCTAGATGATCTTCAAAGCCCCTTCCAACCCAAACCATTCTATGAAGGTGAACCAGGCTGTTTCTTTGCCTTTTGCCCTCATCTCATTTTTAAGATCCTGTAGCCTGTGTCTCAGCAGTAGCTCTCTTGTCATCACAGTTCTACTCTGCAGGAACTTGCAATGCCAATAGGGCTTAAAAATCCACATGAGCTGGGAGCCATGCAGCAAACATGAAGAGAAGCATCTTTCAGATCTAAGCCTGAGTCTACAGACAAGGCTTTAATGTAGTTCCTCCTTTCTGTTTTCACCCTGATATGTCCACACTGATTCAGCTGAAATAAGTGGAAATACCCTGGGTGAAACTGGTGTGTTCAGGACTAGTCAAATCCAGTGCTGTTATTGGAATTATGCTTCCAGAAAAATCACATTGGCAGGAAGTCATGAAGGATTTAGGGGTCTGCCTCACACACTCCAATAAGAAGTAGGGTTTAGAGTATTTTTATGCATGGAGTTGTGAAATAAATGGGACTAGCTTCACCCCCAGAGCATCACACCCGTGGTCAGGTCTCTCCCTGCCCTGCCAGAGCCTCCCATGCAAATGCTAAGCAATAAGAGGACTCCCAAGAGAGGTAACAAAGCTTTGTGAGAGAGATGTAAACTTGGTAAAAATGCATTTCTCAACCCTTGAGTGTCTCATCTTGACCAGCTGTTGTTGACACCAAGGCCCTAACCAAGGGTCCTTCAAGAACTTGTGACCTTCTGCCTTGTTTGAAGGAGTTTCCTCTGCTCTCCCAGCCCAGCAGCGACTGTCACATCTGACTCGTGCCTCAGGGAGCTCTGCTTCTTGTTGTTACATGATGCATACTCTGTTTTCTTTTGATTTTCTGCACCAGGATGAGGAGGAGATGGAGGAAGCCACCAACCAGAAGCTTGCCCTTCAAAAGGCCAAGGAAGTGGCAGAAGTCAGCCCCATGTCTGCAGCCAACATTTCCATAGCTGCGTAAGCATTGTTTTATCATTTGGGAACTTCATGGTTTGGTTTCTGCTTTTCAGTGGTGATATTTATCTGTCTCTTCAAGTAGAGCATCCCATAGTACTCTGTGAGCCCTTTCATACCACCTCTGTTACTGATAGGGCTTTGGGTTGACCAAATAGCTCAGTCACTTAGTCATGAACGTAATTATTTCTTTTAGCTTGCTTTTCTTTGCAGTGCCTCAGCTTCTGCCTTGCTAGGAGTAATAATACTCCTAATTTTAGAAGGATTCTTTTTTTCAGCTGTCCTGGGATAGATTTCACCAGGTGAAGTGTCAATGTTTCCCTTGTGGATTTTCCATTAGGAGAAGAAGGGTGTGTGGACATAATGTATTAACTATCCCTTAATGATCTCTGCTTTGAGAGTTTAAGTTCAAGGGCATCCTCCTAAATATCAGAGTGAAAAATAGGTTTGGATGTTCTTTCTTTGCTGTTTGAATGAGTTCTGGGTTGAATATAATCATGTATGTGATCTAAACTGAGGTCAAAACACTACCTGTAGGTGGAAGGACATGCCCAGGTGTTGCTGAGGTCAGTGCAGAATGCTGCCTGCACTGGCCTGTGGTCCTGTGTTTGAGACCTCTCTAGCTTGCATGGATTTGCTGAAAAGTATCTTCTCCTTAAAAGTTCATTTAACTCTCCTGGGATTTTAGCATGAGGACTGCCAGCATCAAACAACTTGATGTATTTTACTGAGAGATGCTGATGTTTGCCCAAGGCCCTTTGCAGGGAAGATCTCCAAAGGCAGGAGAAGCTCAGTTTTATTCTATTTTATTGCAAAGTCTCTGAAATGCAGCAGGATCCCTCTTTATTCCTGCAGTTTGCTCCTTCTCTTGAGACCTTTGTTACTGGGAGCTTAATCCACTTCCTCAAAGACAATAGGCTAAATGGAGCCAGTTCATTGGATGTGAAGAAGACTATAATTAAATCTGACTGGTTTATTCTTCTTACCATTCCATTTTGCCATTGCTGCTCTAATTAGCTCCTATTTATGCTGTGGCTGTTTGTTGGCTTTAAATATAATCCTTTTCTTGCAATGATTTCCTGTCTGGTCTTGAAAAGAAGTCAAATGAGGATATTTGCTCTTGTCCTCTGATGATTTTCCTGGTACTGTTATTTTTATAGTGCAAGATAATGATGCTTATGTTCTTCTTTTTTAATCAAAAGCATAGTGCATGTGAAGATTTCTTAGAAATCTGGGAAAAAAAAACACTTTAATGGAGCCAAGTTTTCACACCACATTGTTACTTGCTTAAAATAAACTTATTCTGTGATTTCTCACCTCATTTTCAGTACCACAGATCCACTTCTGTGACCACAAACCAAAGCTGAGTACCAAGCTGTGGATTTCTGCTTATTTTCCCTCAAACTCTATCTGCCCAGGTGCCTACCTGCCCCATTTGTCCAGGCAGCTAATTAGGCTCCCAAATGAGCCCATTATGAAGCCCAGTCGATGGCTTCCACATCTCCTAACCACAGCAGCATCCTGCAGCCTGTGTGGAGCCAACATCTAACCAATGTCTCCTGACTTCTCCTTCTCTCTGCTTTAGTGCCACTGAGGTGCTTCCAAGGCTTCTCACAAAGCTCCAAGGGCTTTACTCTAGGGGACAAAAAAGTGCATTAAGGTCAATAGGTTGATGATTGAATGGAAAATGACATAGAGGAGAAGGCAAGGGAAGAAGTGAGGTGTTTGGTGAGACAAAAATAGGTATGGGGATGGCTTGCTGGCTCCTGAACCAGAAGATATTTAATGAACCATGCCAAAGCCATTTGTTTAATAGATAAATACAGCCAGCATGATCTCCAAAGGGGTTTAGCAGCTACAGCTTTCAGATTTGCAGTACCTGTCCCTTAGATATTTCTGTCCACTACAGTGGGCTGATGATAGGGACCCAGGGCTGATAGCCAAATGTACCTCATCCCTTCATTTCCTATGCTCTTAACCTATCTGCTGGGATTCAAGATGGAGCAGAGGCCATGTTGATGGCAAAACTTCTCAGATCAAGGCTCTGGTGTGATTCAGAGCTGGGCATGCCCAGCAGTGTTTCATTCTTGGCATGCTTTGGAAGTGGAATTTTTTGTGATGGAAATACCACTGCAAAAAGCAAGCACCTATAGATCATAAATACCTTTAAATGAGTGTTGAGCAGGGCCTGGGAATAACCAGGGCTGAGCTACCAAAGGCCTGGTGTAAAAGTGGGTTTACCCTAGCAGTTTGTATTTCTATTTTCTGCTCAGGAATAGTTTTATAACTCAATTTTATTTTCATTTACAGAAAATGAATTTCTGTAACAACAGGCATCTATAGCATGGGTCAAAGTTCTGAAAACAGCAACACTTTCTCTACCTGCCTCAATCAAAAGAGGTGTCTCAGGTGTGAGCAGAGGGCAACATGACTTGTATTTCCTTAGTCATGATGTTAATGTTTCCAAAGTGCTTGTGCACCTCCCACGGAGGTGATAAAGCCATCCTGGGGCTGAGCCTGATGACCAATCCTGTCAGTTGTTCTGCTGCTTCACCAGCCAGGTGCTGTGCTTGCTGGCTTGCTTCTTTCCCTTATTAGTCCTTACATCAAGGACTGAGAGTGTCTGTCTTCCCCTAAGCCTCCTTCCAGGCCATTCCATAGTCTGGTAGTGAATCACAGAGTCAATATGGTTGGAAGAGACCTCTGAGATCACTGAGTCCAACCATTAACCTACACTACCATGCTCACCACTAAGCCATGTCTCCAAGTAGCATATCTACAGTTCCAGGGATGGTGACTCCACTGCTTCACTGGGAAGCCTGTGCTAGGGCTTGGTAACCCTATTAGTGAAGAAATTCTTCCTAATATCTAATCTGAACCTCCCCTGGTGCCACCTGAAATGATTTCCCCTTGTTCTATCACCTGCTACCCAGGAGAAGAAACCAACCACCATCTCACTCCAACCTCCTTTCAGGCAGCTGCAGAGAGCCAGAAGGTCTCCCCTCAGCCTCCTCTTCTCCAGGCTAACCAGCCCCAGTTCCTCAGCTGCCCCTCACAACACTTGTGCTCTAGACCCCTCACCAGCTTTGTTCCCCTTCTCTGGCCACACTCCAGCATCTCAATGTCCTTCTTGCAGTCAAGGGCCCAAAACTGGATCCAGGATTTGAGGTGCAGCCTCACCAGTGCCAAATCTGATCCTGTATCTCCTTCTGCATCTCTGACACATTTCCTGTGCCAAAACAACGTGCACTGACCATTTGTGTGCTCCTGTGCCTGCAGTTTATCTTCTCCACCAGCTCTTCTGCTCTCCTCTGCCATTCAAGCCTCTCTTCAGCACTGAGCTCCAGGAAATGGTCAATTTATTGCAGCAGCTGCAAAATATCTTTTCCTAGGACAAGAAGCTGGTTGCTGATTTACAGTGCCAGCCTCCTTGGAGGGTCCAAAAAGGTTCCTTCACCTTTACACACCCTTCAGCAGGAGCTACAAATTGTCTTGTGGTTGATAGATGGTGAAGCACTGCAGCATCCTGGGGATCTGTTTAATAATATACTCATTATTAGAGTGGGGTTGAGATATCATCCATCTTGCAGCTGACTCAAAGGCCTTTATTACAATGTTCTACCTGCCCTCGCTTTGTAGCTCCTACTGCATCCATCTCCTCAGGTTTCTAGGGTCCATCATCTGCTCCAGCACAGGGACACAATGTGGAGGGATCTGTTTGACAACAGGGTATTTTTTCACCTGGTGAACTCTATCCTGAATGGGCCTTTCAGGTTTGTGGGTGTACAGGAACTAGGATGTTGTGTTGGTTTTGTCCTCCTTGCAATGTTTGGTTTAAACCAGAATCTCTGTTGAACATGTGTGACTGTTTTATTTTGAGCCCATTGTTTCCTTCTTCTTTTTGGTGACATTTTTTGTTTGTTTTCTGTTTAGCATTTTCCTTGCTTTGTTGTTTCTGGAGGTGAGTTCCTGGGTTTGTCCAGTTTGCCCAACGTTGTCTTTCAGCCCCCTCTGTTTTGTACAACACCTAAACCACTCAACCTCTTGAACTGAGACTGTACAGACCAACAGGTCTTCAGAGCAAACCATTGGTGCACCTTCCCTGGCAGCCAGGATGGAGGAAGGGGGGGAAAAGGGACCAGTTTCACAGGCAGTGGATGTGCACAGCACCTGCTGATGCCCCTCTAAAGGTGCCACTGGAAGGGAGAGCTGCCAGACTCCTACTCCTGGGCCACACAAAGACCCCAGTGCAAACACAGTTTGATTTTCTCTCTGTGTCTAACCCAAAGCCTGAACTACCCATGTGTGGGTTCCTCCTCTGCCTGTTCTACTCCAGCCAGAGATGCACCAATGGCATGTACAAAAGGGGCTGCCATAAGCACACCCAGCCCAGTGTGGGCCAGCAGATCAGCTGGAGAGGACACCAACTGTGGCTCACCTGGCACCCAGAGCCCATGTGTTTTTCAGTGGCTTCTCTTCACCTTCTCTTGGGAAAAGCCTTAAAATAGCAGTCACACCAGTGAGCAAACCCTCAAATCATAGGAACCTGTTAGGTAGCTATGCTGAAGTCCTGCTGAGTGAATCTTCTTGCATTTTGTTACTTGTGGGTTTTTCAGCTCCATGGTGATGGTTACAGTTGTAGTCAGACCCAAGGAAAGGATGGGCTGGGAGTTCTGGATGGGGAGAACTTCCCACATGTGGTGGATGGAACTTTGTTGACAGTGGCAGAGACAGTTCATGCAGTGTGGGCACCAGACCCAAACACAGTCTGTAGCACTGCCCATTGGCTTTGTTCAAAGTGACAAGTGCTTCTCAGGACAACCTTCCAACATCTAAAGACCTCTTCCTCTCTCCAGGCTCTGCCTGGACTCTGCTGGTCCCTCCCAAGGTTGTTCAAGGCAGTTTATGTTTTAATTGCACACTCACAGGTGGGTGCTGCCTGTCTATGGGAGCAAGTTGACTACTCAGTAGCAGAGTGCCAAGAACAAATACAGGTGGAACATCAGATCATGGTGGCTTCTCAGAATTCTCTGACCCTTTTGTACAGGTCTGGGGAAGAAGGGGGGAGAGTTGCTCTGTTTCTCCAGGACATTTTCCATCTCAGAGGTTACATATTTTCCTTTTGTCTTGGGAATAGTGTGGTTTGTTTCCAAATCCCTGTTGGGTTCTTGGTACCTAACAGGACCCAGCAAGAACTGTGCTTGAACACTCAACCTGACAATGGCCTGTGCTGGGTGATGTGTAGACTAGCAGAGGTGGTGTTCTCTTGCTGGCTTGTGATTTTTCCCTTTCTTTTTTCCCTTGACATGTGTTGATGTGTGAGGTACTGTGATTCCTCCCTTTAGCTTTCCTTTTTGCCCTTGCTGTTGGTGTACTGGTGACTCAGCCACAGCAAAAGGCACTGTCCTGTGCTCTGCCCCTCGCAGATGGTAAGTAGCACTGAGCAAAGCATGCCGTGTTGATCTGGAAAGAGAAGCTGCCTTTGCTTCCTGGCTTTGCACCCTGCTGTGCAGCACAAATTGAGTCCAATTTATGGTTTCAAACTCCAGCCCTGGGAGCAGAGGAGCAAGCTTGGAGTGCTGCAGGACTTGCATAACATTGGCTGGCCAAGTGACAAGGACACTTGGCAGGATCAGAGAGTGGCCTCCATCCTGCACTGCACCAAAGCAGGCAGGGACAAATGCAAAGGTCCAATCAAGCCTCCTGCTGAGGTCATCTTTCAACAAGCAAAAGCAGAATTTCTACACAATTTCTGCACAATGTTGGTGCAGACTTTCAGGTGAATGAGGGCAGCTCAGTACATTCTCCTCCATCACAAGTTGTCCACCTGTTTTGCCCAAGACATTTCTTACCTATGCTTGGATGTTTATGCAGTCAAGGGTTTGTTCTCTGCAGGTTTTGCCTGACTTATAGAAGTTCAGCTTCCAGCCAAAGAGTAAAGGGGTCCCCAGCTTGAGCAACCTGGAAATACTCATTTTCTTGGCAAGCAAGCAAGGTATTGCCAAATTCACTCTGACCCCTGCTCCTATTTCATTAGGCATGGTACAAATGTAGAAACACCTACGTGTAGGCAAAGTGCTTCACCTGTCTCTTCAGCAGATCATTTGCCCCAAGTAAAACTTTTATGATGCCTTTCATCATTTCTCTTATGTTCTTTCCAGGTTTCTTGACTTCTGGGTTGTTGTTTTGTAGACTTTACCTGGCCCAGCAGTTCTGTTCCAGAGTAATCCACTCATTTTAAGTAAATGTATATTTAAAATTCTACTTCAAACTCTACTTCTCTGACAACCAAAGAGCATTAGATTTCACCTGGACCTTCTTGTTTGCTAGTATTGATTGTTAGCAGATTAAAACTCTCTAGGAAGAAGGAGCAAAAATGCTGCAACTAAACTGGCAAATTCAGGAGGTGAAGGGATTCTATTCTCAGTCTTGGGGAGGGTTCTCTGGATGATGTAGGCTGACAGTATTTATTGTTTAGAACTGTGAAAGAATTAGCACTTCAAGCCAAGATCTATCAGGATATTTAGGATCCTGTTTTTCTGTAGATTCCCTGCCAAAGGAAAGATAAACTCTCTTCCTGCGTAGTTCAGCAATTTCCTCGTTGAGAACCCCCCAGGTCTGATGGTGTTTATACAGACACTGGATGGAGGAGAATCTACACAATTCTTTGGGGACTGAAAGAAGCTCTTTCCAAAAGGTTTGGTGTCCTGCTGAGTTGCAGCACACCCACGGTCTTCAGACATGGTGAGCTGTATCCAGACTGAGCTCAGGCACATCCCTGTGCCTCTCAGAGGAGAGAGGTAGGTGCCTGTGAAGAGCAAAGCCAAGGCAGGGCCCAAGAAGAAGCAGCCTGGCACCAGCTGCTGGGGCTCAAGTGGATTTTGGTTCTCTGGACGTGGCCCAGGGTCCTTCTTCCAGACCATGCTCTTCTCTGTGCTAAGGCTTCCTCCTGGTGTCACAGGGCCAGAGTGGGAATTAACATCTTGTTCCCACTTGGAGATAACTACTTGCAGCACAGCTATAAAAGCAATCCCCACCTGGTTCTGCAAAGACCTCTCCCCTAAGGTCCTAAAGATGACTTCTGCAGAGGACTATCATTGTGTGAGTATAACACATGGAGGCATAAAGTCCCAATATCATCCTGTGGCTTTTGGTTCCCCTTTTAATTTTGTTTCCCTTTTGCTTCAGTTTTGGGTTCTTTGATTGTTTCCCTGTTAACCAGAAGGTGTCTGTGGCTTCCCCACTTTCTGAAGCTTGCCTGATCTCCTACCAAGATGCACGCTGCAGTCTGCATTCAATAGGACACAGCCTGTATGAGTCTCCTCCCAATGTCTTTTATGGTTTCTCTTCTCTTCTTTTTTTTTTTTTCTTTTTTTTTTCCAATTTTTGTTTCATTTTCTTTTATTTTCTCACTTTTTGTTTTCTTTGTTTGTTTTGTTTTTTGCATGTGCAGTTTTGTAAAGCAAACTCGAGGTACTGTATCTCGCAGCTCGTCAGTCTCCAGCGTAAACTCACCGTGAGTTGCTCTCTGTTATGATATTCAGTAAATGGATTTATTCTATCCCTCTGTATTCCCAAACCTCCCTCTTTCCCCTTCTCCTGGCACCCTCACTCCCCTCTTTGTTCTTTCCAAACGTCATTCCCATCATTGTGGAAAGCCTCCAGACCAACATACGGTGGAAGGACTGGAAGGTGTGACATTGCCATATAACGCTTGTGATTTGATCGTGAGCAACTCTGTAGTGTTTTGTACATTGACTGTGATTTTTCACCCCCTCCCCTCACCTTCCTCTGTTTTTCTCCCATCCCCTTAATTCTTTTCTTTTGTTCCTTCTTTAGCTGCTTTCCCTCTTCTCCCTTCTGCCCTCCTCCGATGGTTGGTCTTGTTCTGGCGTGTTTCTGTTCTCCGTGTTAATTACGCGCTGGGCTGATGGCTTTGATGTTCCACCAGTGTTTGCACTCATGGTTCAATAGGAGAACAGGGCCCCACCAGGAGTCCTCTCTTTAAATGAAAGCTGGGCTGGAGGAGGACCTGAAAAGAAACTTCTGGAAATGGGGCCCAAGGGAGACCAAATTGGAAAACCCTGCATAAACATCCTTGGGAAACTTGTACTCATGAGAGCATCGGTCGTGCCTATGCTCTTCAACCTTCTCGAGCTGGAGCTTAAAGCTACAGATGCTGTAAAAATGAGGCACTCCCCAAGCTCCTATGTAGCCATGGGTGAGCAAGCATGGTGGTGTAGACCTTCCATCCACTCCACATGCTTCCTAACAAACAAACCTTGCTGGCTTTGCTGTGAATCAAGGGTGAGCTTTGACACCGATGCAGGTTTGTAGAAAACACCAGTGACTAACACAACCAAACTCCTCATCAGCTTCTCCCCAACCTATCTTGGTGTCTCTGCTTTGGGTTATACTTGTACCATTTGATGTTATCTTTCTTCTTTAATGCTTTTGGAGAGACAAGTAAGTGCAACTCGAATTCGCGTGCGTTTGTCTTTACGTGCACTATGGCAGGTACCAAAGGCATGGTGAAGCAAAGGAGGTTTTCCACCACCTTCTTGACATCTTCCTTCTTCCCTGGGAGTTTTGGGAGTCCTTCTCCACTGGTGGATCTTGGACATGTTTCTGTTAAAACTATGTAAATATGATGTGTGGGTTTAGCTTCTCTGGCCATGACTGAACTCTCGCAGCTAGCGAAAGCAGATTTGCCAAGTCTGTGAGATCTCAGAGGGCTGGGACAGTGACAATCAGGGCAATAAACTAGACTAAGGCAGCTTTGGGCTCCTTTCTTCCAATTCATTTCCTGGCTGCTGGGAGTCTTGACAGGCAGAAAGGTGCAGGGAGAGGTCTGCTGCCCTTTGGGTCTCTCCACCCTTGGCAGGAGGGAGAGGATGGTGAAAGGAGGTGATGGAGGAGAGGTGCTGCCGAGCTGCCTTCTCCTCAACACTTGACTTCACACCGGTGGAAATTGCAGCAAACCAGTCCAAGGCAATGTTTGCACAATTAGGAGTAAAGCCACGAAAGAATAAAGAATGTGGTCCTTTTTCCAGCCTTCCAGAGCAGCAGCTGCCTTTTGAAAGGATGAAGAGACCCTGCAGGTACTAGAACCCCCTTGGAAGGGAGACTTGCCCACGTTCAGAGGTGTTTGCTGTGAGGTCTGGTGCTGACTCCTCACCAGCGATGGAGGCAGTGTAATAGAGGCTTCTTTGGTGATGTGACTCACATCTGTTCTCTCAAAAGAGTATTTTTTTCCACTGCAAAAAGCCATAAATGAGGCTTCTCATCCTCTTTAACATTTCTATGCACCGCTTGGGCAGTAATTTGTAATTTCCTATGCAAACCAGGGCTGGTTTTGTCAGCTGAGCTGAGTGTGCAGTTCCTTCTCTGTGGGTATCTGAAGAGCATTTCCCCAGCACAAACCTTGCTTTGATTAAATAAATGACAGGACCCCATAACAGTGAGCAATGTAGAGAAGTACCAACCACCACAGAGCACCTGTAGAGCCCCCCTGAAGAGCAGAGACATCTGAAGATCTTGTTTACTTGGTATAAACATGACAGTTAGAAATGTGGGGGGTTTATGTTAATTCAAATAGGTAAACTGGAATAACTCCCCCCAGAGCCATGCAGGTGCTGTTGATTCCCATTCCCTGGGTGAACATTGGTACAGGCTCAGGATGCCTTTATCTCACTTTGTACCTGCTGTGAGTGCTATTGCTGTAATTATACTGAACAGAAAAATGATCTAATTTTTGTGCACAGATGAAAGTTGAACAGTAATCTGCTGATCCAAAAGAGCTTCTAAAGGGAGCAAAAAAATCCCTGTTTCTTTTTATCTCCCTTAGGTAGCTCAAACAATATAGAATGCCTTTAATATTGGTAAGAGCCAGGATCTGCAAAGCCATCATCATCTGTTCTGAAAGAGCAAAACATACTCAAAAGCCCTTTGGAGATGCAGAGGGTTGGGTTTTCCCCATGTTCTTTCTTTGATTATTTTCTTTTTAAACTCTAAATTGTTAAGAAGCTAAGACAAAATACAGGAGCTAGTTTCTTAAAAAAAGCCACATACACACACAAAAAACCCAACCACAAAACCTAACATAACAAAACTGAAGGTGAGTCATTTTCCTCTGCTAATTCCAGCCTCTTGTGCTATAACAAATTTATGATACAAGCAGTAAGAAATACATTTTTAATTCACTCAGGAGAGTTAATTAAACACAGAGATGCTCTATTTCTTTAAGGAGATCAGCAATTATCTAAAATACATAGACTGGTTTGGGTTGGAAGTGACTTGTAAAGGTCATCTAGTCCAACCCTCCTGCAATCAGCAGGGACATCTCCAACTAGATCAGGCTGCTCAGAGCCCCAGACAACCTGACCTGGAGTGGTTCCAGGGATGGGACATCTCCCACCTCTCTGGGCAACCTGGGACAGGCTCTCACCACCCTCAGTGTCAAACATTTCTTCCTTCTACCTACTCTAAATCTCCCTGGTTTAGTTTCAAACCATCATTCCTGATCCTGTCCTAATAGGCCTTGATAAAAAGTCTCTCCCCATGTTTCTTATAGGCTTCTTTAAGCACTGAAAGGCTGCACTCAGGTCTCCCTGCAGCCTTCTTTCCTCCAGGCTGAACAACCCCAACTCTCAGCCTGTCCCCACAGCAGATGTGCTCCCAGCTCCTTGATCATTTCTGTGGCCTCCTCTGGCCCCACTTCACCAGGTCCATGTCTCTCCCAAGCTGAGGACTGAACATGGCAGCTAATTTCCATGTACATAGGTGATGACACACAGTTAGTGAACAATTATATGGTATTTTTCCAATAGTATCTATTTAAGAGTTATGGGATGCTTAATTTTCCTATGAGTCCTTGTGTTGCAGTGGCTGATGAAAGCCCCAATGGTGCATTTTGTAACTTGAGGTCTTCTTTGTGCTGCTGTTGTTTATTGTTTATTTCTAATAGGATCCAGAGGTGTCAGTCACTGCTTGGCCATGACAAATGGCATGTCCTTCTGGCATTTCCTAGGCTGAAACATAAAGCAAAAGCCAGTGTCCTGCAAGCTGGGGATTTATTTTCCAGAGTGCTGAACAGCTGCACCTGCCATGGATATTTTCTTGTTTCTCCAGAACAAACCTTTGTTTTCTTTGAGCAGCTCTTCCTTCCCCACCTAACCACCACAGCATGTCTCTGCTGCATCCACCCAGCTGTAGACAAGCTGATAGCACACAGAGGGAAATGAAAAAGCTGAAATATCTTCTCCCAGGATGAATTTGTCATTTGCCATCCAAGAACCCAAATTGTTCTTGATCTCTATCTCTTGCTTTTGTACATTCACTATCTGGGCCATCTGCTTTATTCCCAGCCTCTCAGTGCAAAAAAGGGACTGAAGCTTCATTCCCTAATGTGTTTTGTCTTTGCTTTGATCAAAATCCTGGAGCTGATGGTGGGACTATGGCCATAACAGAGTCAGGTCTGGACTATTGCAGTGTCTTTGCCAGAATGTCTTCTGGAGAGTGTGGCTTGGACTCTGCAGAGGGGAAAACTGCTGTAAAGCTGATGTCATTTCACTGGAGTTTAGGAGAAGTTAATGGCTGCAGATATTTCACCTCAGTGTGTTCTTTGTTGAACCAGGCCACAGCCATGTGGCTTTTAACTTCCATGTGTTTGTTTTGCTTTCCAATCTCCCATCCTGTTATTGCTTCCTGAGGATGCAATTGTTTGATCACCATTCCTAGCTGAATTCATAGCTGGCCACTAAAGGAGCAGGGAAAGGGAGTGGAAATTCAACATCAAGATGATGACTGTGGAAAAAAAAAAATCAAACTGTTGCACTTAGTGAACTTTCTTGATCTAAGGAGTTGGCATCTCTGACAGTTTGAAAGACATTTCAGTGTCAGTAGCACATTCCTGAACATGAAGGTGTGATACACAGCCAGTGTTAATGTGCCTTAGAGCATGTTCAAAAGAGTTTCTACCTAGTAGACATCAGGAGCAATATTATGAAAGAAACCATTTTCTTTCTGAGAAACTGCAATATCAAGAATTCTGATATGTAAACCCAAAAATCCAATTCAAGAGTAATATTGGAAGAGCCTGCTCCTTGCTGAAGGTGTTTCTGTGATGCATGTGGTGGTTGTAGCAGCTGAGTGCTGCTGAGAGCTCAGCACAGCTCCCCAGAGAGCTCAGAAAGAGGAAGAGGTGCTAAAGCATCCAAGCAGCAGCTCCAGGGTCACTGGCTAGGTGAATTCAAACACTAGTGGTGAAATCATCTGAAAGAAAATTGTCTTCTCAAACCAAACAGAGATAAACCTTTCTGCTCCCTGCATGCCTACCCCAAGCAAAAATGCTTCACTGTGTTTTCCAAGTGGAAAATTGAAATGTGGAGAGAGAGTCCTCAAGCCTGGGAACAGAAAATGTGATTTTAAAAGAAAGGGTGGTCTCTTGCTTTGCATTGTTTTTGCTGGAACTCTGTTTTAACAAGAAATTCCCTTTCATCTGCAATCAGAACATATTCTTTCCTACCCACCATCTAATATGGAGGTATTTTTAACATCAAATTATGCTGTTCATAGTCAGCTTTCATTCATTATTTACCAAAGCACAATTGGAAGGACTTCTGGGAAGCAAAGTGCCATTAACTGAAGCAGTGATTTAAGAGGTCATAACACAATCTTTAATCATTAAGGAAAACCCTAAGATTAGAATATGACTAAAAATAGACTTTCTTTTCTTGAACAGTCTACACAGTGACTGGCTGCATTTTTTATTTATACCAATATTAGTCACAGATTCATTAATATGAATTTTATTTGATTCTACATCAATTGTCCAGTTTTCCTGCCAGCCACAGGCAGGAGTTGTTTGCTGGTTCCTAATCCAAGCCAAAGCAGTGGAGCCCCTCAGAGAAGTGCTTTAGCAGTAATAGCTACAACATTTCAAGCCTAGAGGCCCTGAACACTGAATATATTGTCAGTGCCTTTCAAAGAGTTTGAAGTAGTCTGTAGAGAGGGAGTAGGGATGAGAAGGAATTGTATAGAAAGGGAATTAACTTCAACTTTTGTACTGTGTCTGTAAATCAGAATAATTTTCTTAATGGATTCAGAAGGATTTTAAGAAGCAAACAGTGAACAGCCTTTTGGATAAGGAGTTGGCTTCATAAGTAGTTTTCTCTTGGGGGAAAATAGTTATTATCACAGAGGCTTATTTTTTCTCAGGTTGGAGAAGTGCTGCCATGCTGCAGCACATCAGACACTAGATGGCTTGTGTCTGCTCCAGTTCATGCAACCCTCAGTAACTCCCTGGCCCAAAGGCTGGAGGAAGCAGAGGAGATGATTTTGCTCTGTCTGTGTTTTTCTACCTCTTGTGCAGTTCTCCATGTTGTGTGCAGAGGAGGCATCATCCCCTCCCACCAGCAGCTCTGCTGAAGCTGGGCTTTGCTCTAAGGTGACTTTCCTGTTGTGCCATGCACAGGTTCCAGAGATCTCCTCTGAGAAGAGCAGAGCAACAGGAGAGGAGAAGCTGCCACCTATGTCCACATTCATGGTCATGTAGGAACTCCTAGAAAGCAAGGGTCAGATGAAATTAATTAGACAAGCAGATGACAAATTATCTCCAGTTGCTGCCACTTTGGCTCTGAAAACCCCTGCATGCAGTCCCCAGAAGGATCAGCCTGCTCCCTGGCTTTATTTCCTTTTGCTCCAGCAGACCTAATGTGCACTGCCACTTGCTCCTGATGTTCTTGCCTGGGCTGAAGATGATAATGAGCTTGCAGGCAGGCTCCAGATTTCCCAGTATTTTTAGGGTGCTTCCTATCTTTTCTGATATTTATGGGCTTTGTTTTGTTCTTTTTCTTTTTTTCTGGTGTGTCTTTTCCTGTAAGAAGAAGGAAGGACCCAGTGATTCCTTCTGAACTTCCTTCTCTTTGGCTTGTTAGTAACCAAAGCCAGTGGGTGGCTGTGATGTAGTCTTTTGGCTGTCACCTCCCCTGCTTGTGTCAACATTAAGGATGCATCTCATTTCTAGATGCTGAGAAATTTCAGTCTCTAATGTCAGTGTCTGTTTTAAGGAAGGGATTTGAGCAAAGCAGGTTTAGTTAATATGTGCATTACTTGGTATCCTCCAGGCTCTCAGTGCTGTACAGACCTGGCAGCACCTTTCATTTAGCCATGAGTGAAGAACAGAGGAAGCTTTAGCACCTCAGAGATAATTTAAAGGCTGATTTATGTTCTTGAAACACAACTAAAAAAAATACCCCAGCTCCTGAAGTGATTCATCTTGTGTCAGAGCTAGCAGGTTCTGAGTGCCTCCTCTGTACTGTGTGATGAGTACCAGCCCTACATCCTCAACCTTCCTCCTCACCACATCCAGTCTTATAGAGATTCTCTTTGCATCTTGGCTTTGATGGGCTTTGCACAGGCACAGATGGAGAAGAAAAATTGCCTGATGATTTATTGTGTGTTTTACTTTAGAGGGTCTGCAGGGAGGCTGGGGCTTTGCCTCCCCCTGCCCCCTGCATGGTGCCTGTCCCATGGAAATGGAGAACAGGACAGTGCATGGGGAGCAGGTGGTTATGATCTTCTCTCTTCTCTTGGTTTGTAGAGAAGTTGAAGGCTTCAGTCAGTGAAAGGGCAGTTTCCCAACTCTAACTTGTTATTGCTAGTTATCAATTCCATGCTGACAGCTCACTCTGACAGAAGCCAGTCTCCACCCTGAGGACTTCCATCATGAAGTGAGAAATATCCCCTGAGAATGAAGGCTTTCGGTGGCCTGCAGAGAGGAGCTCAGAGATGCACATACACACCCCTAAGCTGTTTTGTTTCCCCAAGCCTGTGTGATGAAGAGGAGGTTCATTGTTGTAGCCCAGTTTGGTCTAGCAGAGCTAGATGTGGAGCACCACAAAGCAAGGCACCCTGTCCATTCTGGAGGACACACAAGGCATCCCAGGATGCCTGTCCCAGGCAGCTCCATCTCTCTATGCCCCTCTCTGGTGACCATGGAGAGCTGCAAATGCAAAGCACATGACTCCTCATGGGCTGGCAGGTCTGGGCATTTAGAGGCTTTGCACGTTACTCACTAATTCCTTCTAAACTCAACTCAATCTGCTGCTGAGTGATAGCATTTCACTCTTTTGTAACCTTGAACCAAGAAGAAATGGCAAGTTATGACCTGTTCCAGTGAGGCTGATCATGCTTGTGCCAGGGTCACTAGGACAGCTTGAGGGGTGGATGCTTCTGCACTAAGGAGGAGCCTGCTCTCCTGTGGATGGGGGATTTGGGCTGAGTAGGGTTCTAAGTTATTTCCCCAGTACTTTCAGGTATCATTTATGCTTAGAACTGTGATTTTTGCCACCCATTCTGCTGTGGTGTCAATGGGGCACACAGCAGCTGGAAAACTCCTCCAGGGTGTGCCTCTTGGCAAGAAGGGATGCAGACTTCCACTTTGGAAGATTAGGTCTGCTCATTCTGACTTCTGGGTTAAATCAGATCTCTTCACATCTGCCCTTATCCCAGTGATAAGGGATAAGTGATAACTCAGCTTTGGAGCCTGTTTAAACCTCTTCAGCAGTCTCAGGCAGCAGCACCCTCAGCTAAGGAGCTGATCTCCTGCAGAGCTCTGAGATGCAAAACCTTCCCTACAGCTCCTGCTGTGCTCCACATGCCTGGCTGAGCACTGTCTGCCCCAGGGTCTGCAGGGCCACAGCCCCTGACAGCCCCATCAGCACAGACACACGTTAAAGCTGTTTCCTTCTACTGTCAGGGGAGCCCAGCAAGTACATAAGGAAGATGTGTTGGCCTCCCTGGTGGGCTGTGCATAGAGTGCTGGAGGTTGGTGAGCCCCATGTGGCCCCTTTGGCTGCCAGGGTTGGACTGGCAAGTGGAAGTGTGGAAATGGAGGCATCAGAGCTGGCTGGTGAAAAGAAAACTTTTGTTTGTTAGAAGTTGTTGAATTAAGGAGGAAAATGGGTGTTGGTTCTCCACCAGGATAAACCCAGAACTCCATGCTGGAAGCCAGTGGTTTTACTTTGATTTTATGCAAAAGAATTGGACTTGCAATCTTTAGGAGGAAAGGAAAAAAGCCCTCCCTGCCTGAACTGGCTGGGTAGGTGATCAATTGCATGTGGTGGGCAGAAATCAAGTGCTATGCTGAAAAATCAAAGCATTAAGGCAATGCCAGTGGAGGTATAATAGAATCATAGGATTGTTTTGGTTAGAAGAGACCTTTAAGATCACCAAGTCCAATCATTAACACAACACTGCCAAGTCACCAATAAACCATGTCCCTCAGTACCACGTCTCCCCAGCTTTTCAGTCCTTCCAGGGATGGTGACTCCATCACTGCCCTGGGCAGCCTGGGCCAGGCCTTAGCAACCCTTTCATGTCCAACCTAAACTTTCCCAGGCAGAACTTGAAACCATTTCCTGTTGTCCTGTCACTTCTTCCTTGGAAGAAGAGACCAACCCCCACCTGGCTCCAACCTCCTTTCAGGGAGTAGTAGAGAGTGAGAAGGTCTCCCCTCAACCTCCTTTTCTCCAGGTTAAGCAACCCCAGTTCCCTCAGCTGCTCCTCACAATACTTGTGCTCTAGACCCTTCAACAGCTTTGTTGTCCTTCTCTGGACACACTCCAGCATCTCAATATCCTTCTTGCGGTGAGGAGCCCAAAACTGAGCCCAGGATTTGAGGTGTGGCTTCCTCAGTGCTCAGTCCAAAAGAGCAATCACTGCCCTAAACAGGGATAACAGAGATAGAAAAAAAGCAGGTCTCTGCAGGGGATAAAGGTGCTCTCATCACATCTGCACCTACATGTGATTCTCTCAGCCCCTGGGGTCTTTTCACTGTACACAGAGCAGTTTTCCCTTCCTGCTCGTACTTTTCCTGTTGGATGGTCCATTCTCACCTTGGAATGTTCCCAGGGGTTTAGAGCAGCATCTCCTGAGCTGTTAGCTACCAGGACAGAGCAGTCTGGAGGTGATCCCTCTGGCTGGCTGGGAGCAGGATGCTCAGGCTCAGATCCTCAGGGGCAGATTTCATTTCCCCTTGCTGCTGCCAGTCTAACTGCTCTTGCTCACTGCTGACTGGGTGGGGAGGACAGGGCTGTTGGCTGTGGGGAAGCCCTGTGAGCTGTTTAAGAGTTCTGTCTGCACTGTAAGAATTTTGTGTGCAGAGGCTTGAACCCTTCAGACTACACCTGAGACTTCCAAGGGAGATCTCCATGCTTTTGAGATCCAGATAACTCCTTTCCAGAGGGTCTGTCTCCTAGTGCCTAATGCGTCTGGGGCAAACTAACACTGATGTTCCTGCTGGCTTTCCCCACTCATGTTCTCTGCCAGCCATTCTCTCTCCATCCCTGTAATTTCTTTGGCTCAACCCTCCTCTAATCCCCATCTCTGCTGAAAATTTCCTCTTTTTGGGTTGGTTTGGGTTGGTTTTTTTCCCTTGGTTCCTTTTTAGGGAATTGGTGCCAAGTTGGATACTAACTTTTCCCCTTCCTCCCTTCCTTAGCAAGCAGCAGAACTCCTCCAAATCCAAGTCTGTTTGGGAGCAGAGGACCAGCCAGATCCGGATGCACAACTTCCGAGCCAGCTGCGAGGCACTGTACAATGAGCTGGACCCGGAGGAGAGGGTGAGGTATGCTAACACCCTCCACATCAGGCCAGACATGAAGACTCATCTGGATCGACCGCTGGTGGTAGAGCCGAGGAGCGAAGGGAGGAACAACATCAGCAAGCTGAGCCCCGTGGATGTGCAGGAGGTGGAGCAGCCCAAAGTCACCTCTGCTGACGGGGCAGAAGCTCCACGAAAGCATCACCGGCATCGGGATAAGGAGAAACTGGGAGAGCAAGAGAAGGGTGACGTGACCAAGGATGAGAGCGGGGAACCTGGCACCACCAACAAGGAGGAGAGGCACAGGCAGCACAGGAGCCGCAGCAAGGAGGTGGAAGGGGGGAGTAAGGAAGGGAAAAGTGATCGCAACAGGAGTCAGGAGGGGGGCAAGAGGCACCATCGCCGAGGCTCGGTGGAAGAAGGTGGCGAGAAGGAGCACCGGAGGCACCGGACTCACCGGCACTCTGCCGAGCGGCAAGGCAAGGAAGGCAACGGGACAATTAACGGGGCCAGGAGCGAGCGGCGTTCCCGACATCGTGGAGGGTCGAGGTCTGGGAACAGGGAAGCAGAGCATGGCTCCAAGGGGGAGAATGGAGAAGAGCCTCACAGGCGGCACAGGCTGAGGAACAGGGCCCTGTCGACCTACGAGTCGGTGGAGAAGGAGAACGGGGAGAAGGAGGGGGAGGCTGGCGAGAAGGAGCACCGGAACCATCAGCCCAAGTAAGTGAGCGCTGCGTGGTTGGACTGCTCCCTGGGACAGCTCAGGAGGCAAGAGACACCAGCCACATTTCAGGAAATGACTTATTCCCCTCCCATGGCATTCCCTCCTGTTCTTCTTGCACTCACACCAGCTACCACCACAACCTGCAGCTCTGTTTTGCTTAAAGCAAAGTAAAAATCAGTTTTGACAGAGGCTATATATAAACCAGTTATGGCAAAGGCTCCCAACAATGATTTGGGGCCATGGTAGAATAGCTCAGGCTTAACAAAAGAAATATCCTTGATGTAAATACCAAGAGACCCTTTAGGACATAACACGGAGCAGAGAATTTCACAGCCTCTGAAGGAAGTTTCTGAGGGATGCTATTTTTAAATGGCATCCAGACTTGCTTACAGCCCTTTGGTTTTCTCTGTGTCATGGTGAGCCTGTCAGCTGCATCACCAGTTGTTAGAGCACATGGCTCCTTCCATTAAGAGCAATGATGTACCCCATTTGGTTTAATTCCTGTGGAAGTCAAGTGAGAAAAATAGCACTTGTGAAGCATGTAGAGTAGTTAATAAAGAAGGATAGATTGCCTTCTCAGCTTTATTAGTCTGATGGAAGAGAAATTTCACTGGGAGTTTTTAGAACAGGGTTCATGTCACCATGGAGAGCTGTGAGTGGCACTGAGATAATAAATTTCCTGTCTATGTTATCTTCCTTTCAGATGCATGCTGCTTAGGTTGATCATGGGCACAGGCTCACTTTCCTCCTCACTGCTGCAGAGGAATGCAGAAGCTATTTAGCTGCTTACAACAAGATTACAGAGAGGTTTAGGACAGGAAAAGAGAACCAGCACACTGAAATAAGGCCTCAGGAGGACATTTAGAAGCAGGATGGCAGACTTCATTCAGAAACCAGCTGATGCTGGAAAGTTAATGTCACTGTTATATGCAAGTGCCATGTGGTCCTTGCTTATGAACCTCAGCTCTGAGGCTCAGCAGATTGAATAAAGTGGCATTCAGTGGCACAGTTCCTCTTAATGTTGTACATGGATGTTGGCTCAGAAGGTCTCAGGGGAAAAGGTCACACCCTGTGCTATCAGTAAGCTGTCCTACAGTCTGTGACTCTTCTGCCAAGGAGTTCCAGGAAGAAAGCAGTCCATGAAACCCAGCAAGAGGTGCAGTGTTAGAGTACACATGTTCTCTGAATTTTTCTTGTGCCATATTTAACAAGACTTGCTTCTCTTCTTTAGGGAGAACCAGTGTGAGATTGAGGCCAGTGGGAGTCTGAGTGTCCCTGTGCACACCCTCCCCAGCACCTATCTGCAGAAGGTGCCAGAACAGCCAGAAGATGCTGACAACCAGAAGAATGTGACCCGGATGATTCAGCCACCTCTGGACAAAACCACCACTGTGAACATCCCTGTCACTATCACTGCCCCTCCAGGGGAAACCACTGTCATACCAAGTGAGTACCTTGGTCCCTCTGCTTTTTGCTCTGAAATTGCCAGGAAAAAAAAAAGCTAACTTTGCAAGGAGCTAGCAGCACACCCAGGGATGTGGAGGCTCTCCCTTGCCACCAGCATCCTTGCAATTCTTGAGCAGGAGATCTTGCTGTTAACATAGACTTTACAACTCGTGGAGCCTGCAGGAACCCAAAGTGGGTTCTTAGGTCAGCTGGTGGCTCTGGAAAACACCACATAAGGTTCCCTGGTGATGGGTCACCAGAGGACATTCACTTATCTTTGCATATGAAAAAGATGAAGGAGCAAGAAAAAAGAGCAAAATGTATTCAGAGAATGGCTACATTTTAGTATTTTTTTAGTAATATTACTAAATTTGTGCAGCAAAATGAGCAACTTCTGCAGGAAACCAGTCAAGACCTTCTGAACACAGGAGTAGGTCCTCTGCTTTATCACCTTCTGCTGCTGCCATGCTGCAAGCTCCTACTCCAGCACTGCTGTGCTATGGTTCCTCTGGTGTCTCTGGGGCTTGACAGCCCACATACCCCTCAGCAAAGGACAGAGGAGGCAGTGACATTGCATCCAAGCCCACAGACTGACTTCACACCTCTTGGCTGATTAGCTGACCCTACAATGGATGGAGCAGCAGGTCTTCCCTGGCTGCACAGCTATCACAGTACCCATTGTGTTACCCAGCTGCTTTGGGGTCCTGCAGGCTGTCTAATTTTAGAGCTTCTTGCAGTCCTCTGCATCTCAATTTCAGCAGGTCCACCCAGAGCCCTGTGCCTTGGGTCTATCAGCACAGGCTTACACTGTTCTGCAGATGGTCCCAAGATGGTCTGCTCTGCATCCACTGCCCTGTTCTGACCAGCTTGTTGGGTTGGCTCATCCCTGGCACTGTGAGCACAGCCTAGAGAAGCCTCAAGAGCTGAGGATGCCTAGGAGGGTTACAGTGTGAAATCTAAGAGGTCCATGTTGGGTTGGAGGCTGTCAGGACTCTGCTATCCAAGAGGCACAGCCCAAAGCTAGTGGTTCCTCTGCATGCTTTTTGACTGTGTTGTCAACCACACAAGTTTTGTCTTCTTTCTTCTTCTTCTTTCTTCCACAGTAATTTTACTATATTGCAGTCCTGAGTTCCTGTCAATCACACTTTATCTGCCTCCCTCTTTCCTGGCCATTTCCTATGTATCTGCCTTGAGATACAATAAGGAATTTATTGAACATGTCACTCTCACACAATGAAATGTCATTTTGTTGCAAAATCAAATGAAAAGTAATAAAATACCTGCACCTAACACATTATAAATGGGTGGGACTTTGGGTTTCTAGGTCCTGTGAATTAATAGAGAAGTGTAGATAGCTGTCTAAGAAAAGAGTTTGCAGCATAAAATGTTTTCCAGTTCCCATAGTGGAAATTATCTTAAGTAATTTATCCTATAAACCAGCTGCAAGTAAACTTCTGGTGGAAATTAGGGAATCTATTCCTAACTTTTGGAAGTGTGGTTCAGAACAGTCTTCTAGAAGGGGATGATGCTGGTTAAAAACCTGATGCGAGGTGGAGCTCAACACCTCTATACATGGGGAGTTCAGCCAAAACTGGGGTGCACTTTGCAGGCACAGAGGTCCAAAAGGACCCTTCCAGGTCTCTGTTCCTAATGCTGGAAAGTTCAGTCCCAAAGTTATTAAAGTTAATCTTATTTATTTAATTAATTAATTATTTTAATTTGCACTTTTATACCTTCCAAAGCCAAACATGCTGCTACTGACCTTTGGGAGAAGACACAGAATTATGTGGTTGCTTAGACTGATTGTCTGTTTTTCTTTCTGAGGAGCCCTAGCTCCTATCTGATCCTCTTCCCTAATAACTCCTGATGTTTGGAATGGGATTTCCATCCCCACTTTGGCAGCTCTTGTATAAATAAGTGGAAGGTTTCTTTGTCTGCACTGGGCATCTTCATTTCCTGGCTGATTCTGATCTGTGGCTCATCAGTGCTGCAGCTAAGGGGTATAATTGCAGCGTGTGTCATGCTGTAGTGTAGCCATGGTGAGCACAATCAGATGATTGTTCATCACATTTCATCACCATATTCCAAGGCTGTTTGCTCTCCCAGCTGCATTGTTTGCATATCCAGCTGTTGCAGGCAGGCTGCTGGGGGAGGACTGCAGACACAACTTTAACTCTCCTGTTTCTCTTCCATCAAACTCACCTTTCAGTGAACAACGTGGAGTTTGAAAGTAAAACAGAGGAGAAGAAAGATGTGGATGACTTGACCAAGAATGGACCCAAACCAATCTTGCCTTACAGCTCCATGTTTATCCTGAGCCCTACAAACCCGTAAGTCCTCTGCCTCTCTAATCCTACTTAGGAGTTACTCCAAGCATGGGGCTTCAAAGCAATAACTTCAGCTTGATCTTCATCTCTGCCAGTCAACACACTGGGAAATTAAATCAAACCTTATGTAAGCTGTGGACCAGATGCTGCTTTCCTGGGGGAAAACATTGTGTGGTGCTAGGTTGATGGTTGGACTTGATGATCTTACAGGTCTCTTCCAATCTTAATAATTCTGTGAAGCTTTAGGCAGACCCTTCCTAAGTGTTCTGCTGAAGGCCAGGTGGGTGGTTATTTGCTCACTTGGAGATCACTAAAGGGTGGGAGTGTGGACTATTGCTGGGAGCAGACATCCTCAGGAGAAGCAGGTTGAGGGCTGGTTTTGATGTCAGCAAGCTGTTGCAGGTTCCTCAGCTGGAATTTGGGCTCTTTCTATATTAGCATCCTCACGTCACTGGAAATGTTGAACTTCTGGGAAAACATGAATTTATTTCCTCTGCCCAGGCTGAGAGTGCAGCCTGTGGGATCTGTTGGGATTACAGCATCTCTTCTGCTTCAGGCATCTCTGCCTCATGGGGAGCTTTGTACTCAAAGCCTGTAAATAGTGACTGTGTCTCTCTTGAGGGCTGCAGGGCTAGACAAGAGCAGCTGGGGTTGTAATAACTGTAGCATGAATGCCTGTGAGTCATTGTGATCAGTAACTTAAGGAGACAGAGGGTGCTTGAAGGTTCTGCCAACCCAGAGATCTGCTAGGAGCAGATGTGATTTTTTCTCCCTGGCTCAGGTAGACTTCTTGCAGATCTTGGGTGTTGCACTCTGCCTGCTCAGATACCTGAGGTGAACTCAGGCCCTTCCTTTGGCAACTTGATGCAAGAGAAGAATGAGTGCTCCTACACCTTCTGCTACTCAGGTCTGTGCAGTTGGTGGAACAAAATGAGCTGCTCCATGTACTCAGCTGTGTCATCAGAAATGCCTCTGTGGTGGGAACCATGGTCTGGCAGCCCTGGGCACTGGGCAGGCTGAATACTGAAACACAAGCACCAGCAGTGTAGTTCAGGCTACAGTCCTGTGTTCTCCACAGTGATACAGCTATAAGCACAGAAGGAACTCATTAGTAGGAAAAGTTAGAGACCTTCTCTCAATTCCAGCTGTTGGAGAGGGGCAAAGTGACCCCAAACTACTGCTAATCCAATCTCATCACTGAAGAAAGTGGACTGAAGACTATAGAGTCATAGAACTGTCAGAGTTGGAAGGGACCTTAAAGATCATCTAGTTCCAACCCCCTGTCTGGCAGGGACACCTCCCACTAGATCAGGTTGCCCAGGGCCTCATCCAGCCTTGTCTTAAAAGCTTCCAGGGGTGAGGCTTCCACAGCCTCTCTGGGCAACCTGTTCCACTGTCTAACCACCCTCATATACCTGCTGCTTCTGCCTCAAACCCTCAAGACACACACTTGTGTTTCCCCTTTGCCTTCTCCAATCATCTGCCAGACAGACCTCAGGACACTTTAGGATAACTGAGCCAAAAGACTGAGAAGTTTCCCCTTTTCAGAATACTGTGATCACTTGGTGCTGTTTCAGATAAGGCAACATGTCCTTTGGAGTCATGTAGAAGGCAGCCAAGGGGAGCACAGAGCATTAGATGAGGTGCAGTCATGGTGTGATCACACTCTCTGGGTCAAATCTCAGTTGTGGAGCTTGGCCCATGGCTGGTTGGGTAAGGACACAATATTTCCCTGGTATTTGGTAGCTTAAGTTTTTTTTATTGTAGAGTGACCACCAAAAAATGAGTGTTAGCTGCAAAATACCCACTAAGGGCAGCATTGCAGGGTGGGAAGATAAATGGTGCCAAGCTCAGGAAGGTCTGAGCTGAGGAGTGCACTGGGCAGGCAGAGAAGCAGCAAGCCTCTTTTGTTTCATACATACACTTGTCTTCTCTCACTTTGCCCTCCAGTTGTGACCTTCCAAGCCCCACAGGCCAGAGTTTGGTATGTTGTTTCAGTTGTCTGGCAGTTTTCTCCAGCATACACAATCCCTTCCCCAAAAGCTGTACTAAAAGACCCTTGAAAAAACAAAGTTGTCTGGTTGAGACATAATATAGCACAAGGCCAAGGGGAAATAACAAGACAAAGACCAAACTGTAGGAATGTCAGTTACTTGTTTTATTTCTTCTGGGCAAGATGCAGACCCAGCTGGATCCCCTCAGGTGCTTTGGCTGGTGTTGACTTCTCCAGAGGTCCTTCTGTTTTCTGGGGCATGCAGGTTTGCAACACATCTATTGCTAACTAGCTCCCTTCTAAGCCTCTCTGGGGGTGCATGAGCCAGGTGCTGCTCATGGGCAAAACTGTTGTGAGAGGCATAAAATAAATATATTCCTTGCCAAGTACTACTACCCTCTTACAGCAGACATGCATTTAAAGTGATTTGTCTGAGGGGTTGGTCAGCCTGGAGAAGAGAAGGCTCTGGGAAACCTTGCAGCCTTTCAGTAGTTAAAGGAGTCTATAAGAAAGTTTGGGACAGACATTTTATCAAGGCTTGTTAGGACAGGACCAGGAATGATGGTTTGAAATGAAACCAGGGAGATTTAGACTAAGTAAAAGGAAGAAATGTTTGACACTGAGGGTGGTGAGAGCCTGTCCCAGGTTGCCCAGAGAGGTGGGAGATGTCCCATCCCTGAAACCACCCCAGGTCATGTTGTTTGTGGCTGTGAGCAACCTGCTCTAGTTGGAGATGTCCCTGCTGACTGCAGGGGGGTTGGACTAGATGAGCTCTAAAGGTCCCTTCCAACCCAAAGCATTCCATGATCCTGTGACTTCTCAAGCACCTCTGGCAGTTTCCAGATGTTCCTGCTTCTCATTGTCTGTGAATGATGAATAGCTAAAAATTGGGACTTGTTATTTCTTTGATGAAAGAACAAGAAGTTGTTGCAAGAACAACAGTTACAAAGGTTATTGAAAATGTTGCTTTTCACTTCTATGGATTCCTGGAGCTCATTGGTGATAATCTTCTGTCAGGCTGAGAACCAGAGTTATGTGCTCCACAAAACCACTGTCCTGTTATTTTGTATCAAATCTTTTTCCTTGATGTTTGTAACTCTCTCTCTTTCTCAGTCCATTAGCAGTGCAGAGAAAAGGTGTATATAATAGATGTGAAAAACAAAGATTAATTCTGACCATTCTAAGCAAATATGCTTTGAGAAAATGGGATCTAGTAACTGAATTACAGTCTCAGATAACAAGGTTGTTGGTGAGTTCCAGACATAACTTGATTCTCAGGCAGAACCCCAGTCCTTTCTTCAGGTGACAAGTCCAGTGCAAATGTAGAGTTCTCTGAGCAGTTAAGGGTCTGTGGTCAGAGTTAATGGCTGAAATTTATGAACAGTTTTGCATTGGTTAGAAATTGAAGCATGTCTCATTTTTCCTGGACACCATTTGTGAAGAAAAAGACTAGATTAATGTAATCAAATATATTACTGTAAAGTATCTGTGCAGCTTCTGAAGCATACCTTAGAACAAAGGGCAGGCAGAAGTACTTGGCAAGAGAGAGCTGGTAAAAACAATTCTCCCAGTTGCAAAGCCAGTTTCAGCTAAGAGTCTCCAAGTGAATAACATATCTCAATTTTAAAGGGATTAGTTGATATTAAAAGGATTTCAAACCTAGTTTTGAACTCACAGGACATTAGCCTGTGAGATCAAAGTGAAGAGGATGATGGGAGAGTTTATAAACATAATTTGTAGAACTGAGTCTGAACGCTTAAAAGCTCTCCATGCCCTTTTGACAGCTAGATAAATAAAGGCCATTGCTTTGCAGAGGGGTAGAGAGCAGTGCCTGGATGTTCAGTGTCTGTCTTTAAACCTCACCACAGATCTGTTGCAAACAGGAGTTGAAAGTCATCAGTCCTGGGATTTATTTTCTTTCTTACCATTATTGTAAGAGGAATCCTAAAGGTGATATTCCTGGTGAATCTTGTCCCCCTCCCAGTGAGGAATCCTAAAGGTGATATTCCTGGTGAACCTTGTCCCCCTCCCAGTGTTTCCCAGCACTGCACTTGCCTTGCAGAGCCTGCAGTTACTTTCCCCTGTGCCTATGTTCCTTGCAGGATCCGGCGACTCTTCCACTACATCGTCAACCTGCGCTACTTCGAGATGGTCATCCTGATAGTGATAGCCCTCAGCAGCATTGCCCTGGCTGCAGAGGACCCTGTCCAAGCTGAGTCACCCAGGAATGATGTGAGTACCAGCCAGCATGGCCAGAATAAAGTTGTTCTCCTTCTCCCAGCAGTTATGGCCATGGCATGTCCATTGCCATCTCCAGAGGATAACCTGGTGCACTGGCTTGTGTCAAACTGCAGCTTCCTTTAATTAGCTACTTAAATTAACATGTTGCATTGGCAATGTGTTCACAATTCCTGTCCCTTTCTGCTGCTTCAACCACAGCTGAGTTGGAGAACTTGGAAATCACTGGGGGTTTCTTTTGGCTGGTGTGACTTTGGTGGAAGAAGCCTGCAAAGCTTACATACCATTCAGCGATAGGAGAGGCTCATAATCTGGGGCTGATGTTGTCCTCATGTCCCCTGCTCCTGCTAGTGAAGAGCCTGAGAAAGTAAAACCAGCTCTGCCCTTTTATCTTGGTAGGGCATGGTAGCAATCTGCTTGGTTTAGTAGCTAATCTGCTTATTCATGGATGTCAAACCAAGCTCAGAGCCTTCACAGGTGGGTGATGTTAGGAGCAGAAGTAGGAGTCTGCCACCTTCCACACGACAGCAAGCAGCCCAGGAGCACCTGTGAAGCAGGTAGCTGGGAGTCTTCTTTCAAGGGAATTCACATGAGGACTTTGGCACAGAGCTGGCTGCAGTTGTATGGACAATGAGGAGTCTGCAGGATGGAAGATTAAATCTAGAAATTGCAGGATGCAGTTGTTTCATGTTGGACTCTTCAGTGAAGGTAGCTGCAGCATGTGGATATCATGTTTGTTTTGACTTAACAGCCATTCATGGTGTGCAGTCACCTGAACCTGACTGTGGATAGGTGCATCCCACCCACAGAATTAAGCTGACATTCAGGAGATCTGTAGATATTTCAATGGACTGATATTGCTTTTACCAGGATGTGAACTGAGGACTCTTGTGCTCATTCATCCCTGAAACAGATTAAGGAACTGAGTTGCTCCAGAACACCAGTTGGCAGAGCAGAAGTTGCCTGGCCTGGCTCTAACCTCTGAATCTGATCACTATTAGCTTTTCCAGAGGGGGATCCAGGAGTCCCTATAGCAGTAATTAGCTGAAGTAGCTATCAGCAATCTCTCTTCCTTCTTATCCTTATCCCTCTTCTATCCTTACTAACTGTGGAATCTGTTTTACAAGAAGGATTTTATCCCCCTCTTACTCTTCTAAGGTCTTTAATACTATCAGCAGCTACAGCAGAAGAGAAGCACAGACTACCACACAGATGCTGGCAAAGCTATTTAAGAAAGGATATGAAAATATTTCAATTTGAAATATTCCTTTTACCTTCTTGAACCTGCCACAGATGCAGGTGCACTGAACCAGCCCATGGGCATGGGCACTGCAGCCTGGCAAGGACTGGGAAAAAAGTGACTGCTTAAATCAGATGAGTCATGTCCTGGGCTGCATCCCCAGACCATGGCCAGCAGGTCAGGAGGAGATTCTGCCTCTGCTCTGCTCTGGGGAGACCTCACCTGCAGTGCTGGGGCCAGCTCTGGAGTCTTCAGCACAGGAGAGACATGGACCTGGTGGAGAGGGTCCAGAGGACATGACAGAAATAATCTGAGGGCTGGAACCTCTCCGCTGTGAGGGCAGCCTGAGAGAGTTGGGGTTGTTCAGCCTGGAGAAGAGAAGGCTCCAGGGAGAGCTTAGTGCAGCCTTCCAGTATCTGAAGGAGTCTATAAGGAAGTTGGGGACAGACTTTTTATCAGTGCCTGTTGTGACAGGACAAGGGGTGATGGTTTGAAACTAAAAGAGGGAGTTTTAGACTAGGCAGAAGGAAGAAATATTTTATGCTGAGGGTAGTGAGAGCCTGTCCCAGGTTGCCCAGAGAGGTGGGAGATGTCCCATCCCTGGAACCATTCTGGGTCAGGTTGTTTGTGGCTGTGAGCAACCTGCCCTAGTTGGAGATGTCCCTGCTGAGTGCAGGGGGGTTGGACTAGATGATTTTTAAAGGTCCCTTCCACCCCAAACCATTCTATAATGCAAGTCTGTGCCTATACTATTTGAAAGCCTCTCACCAGAAGACATTTGCCCACTGTAGCAAACACATCATTGCTGACATAGACTTCTTACTCTCTGCTCATGTACCAGTTGTTTCAGGGTGAAGTCTCCCCTAACACATGTTTCTCTTTCCCATTTAGGCTCTGAAATACTTGGATTACATCTTTACAGGTGTCTTTACCTTTGAGATGGTGATCAAGGTAAGAATTCTTCCAAGCAGTAAGGTTCACCTCCCCTCTCAGATTTACACTCATCTACTACTGGGAAGCTGGAGAAGAGGGTGGAGCAGGACATTGCTCCCTGGGGCAACCTGGAGAGGTGGTGGTGATGGAAAACTTCACCTCAGGAGCAGCATTTGGATGTAGCCAGTGCACAACAGATGTCTTTCTGTAATGTCTCTCCAGGTCTCTTTAATCTCACATTTTATGGAGGAAAATAAGGATATCTTCAGTAGCTGTGGTTGTGTAAGAGGATAAGAAATGTGAGCATCTGTGCATGGCTAAGGACACAGGAGCTGATAGACCTTGCTGAGACATGTCTGATTCTTCCCTTTTCCTTTAATGCTGATCAGGAATGTTAACAGAAGCTGATTCTTGGTCTGTCATGTTTCAAAAAGTTGAGGATTTTCTTCTTGCTTTACTCAGGAGGGTGATAGGTTTTGCTAAGACCTTCTGGCAGTAAAGCACAGTTTTAATAAAGTCAGGATTTATTCTTGTGGTGATGATGGACTTGGTTGTTACTGGCAGAGCAAGATGCAAAAGAGATGCAGGATAAACCCCAGATTTTCCCTTCTTTATTCAGTAGAAAGGTTTGAAGCTGTGTGAGGAAAACAACCTTATGTGGGCAGTTTTAGAGCTCTCAGGAAAACAGGTAGAATGTCTAGCTTGCACTTTGAGACTCAAATGGAGAAGATGTTTAGATCTTTGAGAGGAGAGACTTAGGACCATGCAGAAGCAAGCCAGGCTGCTACACTGAGCAGCATCTTTCAGCAAGTGCTGTTGAGCAGGTGTGCTTCTTTGGGTCTTCCCATCCTCTGGCTGGGTTTTACAGAGTAACATGCTACGCCAGTTGTCAATTCTTACTGCTCTGGTAGGATTTGGGTAGAGTAAATATGAAACTGTTTGGCTGTTCCCAGAAATTAATGCCTGTCTGTGCAAATAATCCCCTGGAGCAGTTGGTGCTCTTGTCTCTCATGCCTTTGGGTATGGTTTGCTGACTTCAGCTTTGGTTTGAACTGAGCTCTGTCCTGCTACAGCAGCTTGGCTCCACAGCTCCACGTTGCCTTTCTGCTGTGAAGCCCTGAAGAAGAGCTTAGGAAGTTTGATCAAGGACATTCCTCTGTACCTCAGGAGTGTTTGGTGCCTGCTTTATTAAAGCTCTTTCTTTCCATGTGTTTCCTCCCCAGATGATTGACCTGGGGCTGTTACTCCACCCTGGCTCCTACTTCCGTGACCTGTGGAACATCCTGGACTTCATTGTGGTCAGTGGGGCCCTGGTGGCCTTTGCCTTCTCGTAAGTACCTCTGCCTTAACATCCCCATGTCTGGGCAGTAAACTGCAGAGGAGTCAGGCCCCAGGAGCAGAGCTTCCAGTGGCTGCATTTCTCATTTCTGACCTTTATCATCTTGTAGCTGGGGAAGGCTGGGGGTGTGGGAGAAATCCCTAAATGTATGTTGTAGAATCTCTTGGAAGTTGTCCCAGCTTTAGGGGGAGTCCATTCCCTCTGGGTTCTGACCTTAAGCTGGGATGTTTGGCCAATTTCTTTCCAAGGGCACACTGTAAGAGTTCATGGCAGCCCAGTGACTTCAGGCAACTGTTTGACAAATTGTTCTTACTGTGAAAAAAAAAACAGGTAATGCAATGAGCTGACAACTCAGTGAACTCCTTACAAACAGTATTTCTAGAGTCATGGACATTTCTGGTTCCTTTGGTACCTTTGGTATTTCTCCTCTTCCTTCTCTCCCATAGAAGGCACTTGTGTTTCAAGAGAGTTTCACCTCTAAGGCTAATTGTTCCCTCCTTTAATCACAGCTCTCCATTTAGAACATTAAAGAGTGTTCCATGTGTTTCTCTAATGTCAAAGAGGATCTTGAGTAACAGACCTAGAGGTCTGTGTCCCAGAAGAGACCAGAGGAGAAGCCATGCAGGGTCTTCAGAACTTGGGGAGCTCAGAATTGGGTGATAAAGGAATTTTCCACCTGTGGTTCTGGGCCACAGAATAATTGTGTTGAAAATGTTTTCTTGAGGCATTCTAGGAGATGAGCTGGAAACAGGCTCCAGGACTTGGCCAGTTTAATCTTCTGCTAAATTAGCCTCGAGTAATTGCAGAGAACATTTAGCAGCCCATGCTCAAACTCCATTCACCTCTTTGTTGACACGATGAGGAGAAAAGGAGAAGAAATTAGCAGTGTTTTACTTGCTAATGAGCAAAAGCATTCACCTTTGGCAAGGAACTGCAGAAATGTGTCTGGTAGATTTGAGACTGGCAGTAATTTTTAGGCAGAGAGCCATAAACTCTGCTCCTCTTCTGTGCTCTGCTGATGACAACTACTGCCATGTCCCCTGCAGCACAAAAAGTTCCTGGGACCTTTCTGGGAAGGTTAGCCTGGAATATTTCTCTGGAGTTTTTCATTTTCTGAGGTGTCAAAGTTCCTTTCTTATTAGGGCTGTGAGATTTGTACTTTAGATCTTCTATTCTTCATAGTAAATGCTGGATAAAAAGTGTCCTGGCTGATTTGACCAAGGAGTGAATGGACAGGAGGTGGGCTTGACATTGGTCTGATTCTTGAGCCAGTTGAGGAGTGACACTTGGGGATATTGGGATCTGGGCTCTCTGTGCCCTGTCCTACACCAAAGCATTGTTTATCTGCTGAGCAAGTCATGTTCAACCTCAGTTTCTCAAAGGGACACTGCCCTCCTTCCTTTAAAGACTTTACCCTTATACATTAGAAATGTATTTTCCAGAGGAGCCAAGTGCTCTGCTGTGAGTTTGGCTTGAGATGGAATTGCTGAGCTGCTCTGATAGGTGTCTTGCTTACCTAAAATTTGCCATCCAAACCCAGGCTGCTCCTTAACCTGGAGATGTGTGTGGTTCAGTTTCCCTGCACATGCAATATGTTAGCATAACATCTTTCAGAACTGCTCAGGCTGAGGAAAGCTTCCTTACACAAAGGAAGCAAAACTTGCTAACACAAAGTTTAGATCCTCTGAAGTGAGGTATAAAAGTAAAATGACATTAATCACAAGTATGAGTGTGCAAAACAATATCACCTGAGCCTGTGGTTCCCTGAGAGCCTCCCTTTTCCTTTAAGAACTCAAACTTTCAAGGCAGGCTGGGGGAAGAAGTGCTTTGTGAGCCTTTCATCTCCCTGTGCTGTGAGAAGAAACGTCTGGGTTTGCCTTTAAAACATCTTCTCTTTGAACAAGATTTTCTTTTGGACAGGTTGTGGATTAAAATGAATAATTTTTAATCTTCCTGAGTCTTTTTGTGCTCAGGTTTTCTATAGCTCACGTTGGGCCATGAATATCAAACAGCTCCTCATCAGCCTCCAAATAAATTACTTGTCCTTCCCCTGGCTGTGCTTCATAATAGAGTGCCCCAAGCTGCTTCTATTTTACATGCTCTTTGAGTAAGCCTTGAGCAGGGATTTACAGAACAGGAATGCACAAACCCTGCCTGTTTACTGCCTCTCAGATTAAAGAGAGTCAAACCTATTTCTGAGACTTGGAAAAGGCTGTATTTCTTCTGTGATGTTTCTTCTGACTCTAACCTCTGCTACAAGTCCTCTGACATCCAGTTCAGAGAACACTCTCAGCATCTCTGCTCTGAGAGGAAATCCAGCCCTTTGGAGGTGATTTACTCTCTGTTCCCACTAATCCACTCATGAATACTAACAAGTCTCAGAGTGCTCAGGTGGAAAGTGGGGAGACAGTCCTGTCCTCAGCTGAGCTCTGCTGTTTGGTTAACCAGCTGGATGGACCAACCCTGCTGAATTTTTATCCTCCTGAAAACAAGCTTTTGGATCTTCTAAGATCTTGATCTTCTAAGCTTTGTTGTTTTGTTCATGGCCTTCACCTAGCAAACCCTACAGTCCTGCCACTCCTCATCACTGCTACTGGGAACACGTACCTGATGTGGCTGCCACCATCTTCTGTTTGCAAGAACAGAGGATTGGGGGTGATTTCATTCATGCATCCTCCTGCCCTCCCTGCTGTCCAGTGGAGGTGCTGTGGATCAGCTTCTTGCTGAACAGACATGTCACTGAAAACCAAGGAGAAACCAAGCTCCCTGAAATGCTCCCAGCTGGAATATTGCAGCAGCCTATGTTTGCTTAGGTGTATGAGGTGGGATCAGGTTCAGGAAATCCTCTCAAACTAGCTGTCAGGTCACTCCCTGCCTGTAGCTCTCCAGAAGCTGTTCTATGCTTGACTGCAGTTCAGAGAAAAATAAAGTTAATGAAATGAAGGTCCCTAGTAGGATGCTGGAAAGAGCAATAGTAGTGCTGGTGCTGAAATGAGATGATGTCTTTGGTTTAACAATGCATTTCCAAGAGAAATTCCTTTCTGTTTTTAGAGATAAACTTGCCACAAACACACAGACATGGTTTAGGCTGGAGGGAAACAGAAGCAGAAGAGCTTAAAGCCAGCTAGGAAATTTGTCATCAAAATTTCCCAGACCCAGGTGTGAAATATCTCAGCCAAAACCCCTGAAGAGCAGAGCAGGCAGGTTGCATTTTCACACCATCAGGAGCAGAAGGGTGCCTGGGATGCATCCCTGGGATGCATCACTAGGATGCACCACTAGGATGCACAGCATTTGCCAAAGAATCCAGGTTCTTGTTTCCTGAAGTGTGCCCTGTGTGCCTCGATGGAAGGGNAAATCCATTGCTCTCTTGCTTGTTTACCCTTCTGAACACTGAGTTGGGGGGTGTGGGCCAGGGGATGGGATTGTCTGCCAGCACATAGCTGTCTGTGCAGGGGGTGCACTGTAAAGCCTTGTTTCTGTTTGTCATTGACTCTGCTCTTTCTTTGTCTTCTTCTTGCTGGAATCTCTCTCTAGGAGTTTCATGGGGTAATATGTTCTTCCTGTCTCTTGCTGCACTGTTCTGCCTGTCCAACCTGTCTACACACACTTGCCACTGTGGAAACAAACCATGTTCCACCCATTGCATCAACTCCTTTGTCCCTTTACTTCTCATTATCCAGTGAAATGTATTTTCCCTTAACAGTCCTCATTCATCCTAAGTTTCTTTAAGTAGAGGATAGAAGCAGACTTAGAAAGCCAAGGAGACCAGAGAGTAGGAGTCCATGATAAGCAGATGTATTTGTACCAGAGAGAGCTGAGAGGATGATTTAGTGGGAAGGTTGTTAATGTGTGAGTTCTGATCATGAAGATCTTAATAACTAGGTTTAAAGAAGCAGTTTTCTTCTCCTTCAGAGGATTTCCCCTCTAAACTGCACTAGCAGTGCTGGCAGCTTCAGGACTGATTTTGTGCAGTCTAGGCAATGTGACCCAGCTGGGATTCAGCCTCTGACAGGGTGAAAAGGCTTTGACATGGAAGCAGAGTGTGGAGAACTTTTTGAGAGGCTGGCAGGGGCAAATTGTAAAGGAGGAGGTAGCAGAAACTGCATTTAACTACCCAGAAGGAGGTGGCAGTGTTGTGGTTGCTGGGTACAGAGCAGCTTTGCTTCAGGGTGCAGGGTTGTTGCTTGCTAGGAGCTGGGGATTTGAAAGCAAGTATGCAAAGCCAAGCATGGGCCAGAGCTTCTGTTCCCCTGAAACCTGAAGAGAAAGCCAGTAAAAGCTACCTTGGCAGTGCCTGCTGTTTCTCAGCCAGATTAAAGGGTCTCTAATGAGAGTTTAAAATGATTTCTTTTAAACATGGAACAGTTATTTCATGGCACTAAATCATCTCACACCACAGCTCTGAGCAGGCAGGAGCTCTGTGGCTCCTCCCCAGCAGATACCCCAGAGCTTCACTGGAAGGGATGCAAAGAAAGGTCTGTGATGTGGCCCAGGAAACTGGGTGCTTGTTTGATTCTTCTGTCTAGGAAAGGAGATCATTTAGAGCCTGGGAGAGTGTGGCTTTGTGCTTGGACAGGGTTGCATGACCCCATTTACTCCTCCATGGAGGAATTCTCTTCCTGCCCTGGGGATGCCAGGCAGGAGGCAGTGCCTCCACCCTGCTCTGAATATTTGATGACCTGACTCTAAGAGGTCCCTGGTACATGAAACCAGAGCTGCTGGCAGGAGCAACAGAAACAAGAAGCTTCCATTTTAAAGAACTATTAATTTTTTACAGGACCTTTTATTTATTAAAGGAAAAAAAAACAGCCATGCAAAGATAAAATATTTGTGATGTGTTAAATAAATGAGCAGCAAACTGCCCCCCCAAAAAACCCCAACTGGCCTAATGCAACCAGAATTGACCTAAGGCCATTTTTTTCTTTTTCTTTGTGGTGCTCTTTTGTTTTTGAAGTCCCTGGGCTTCTGTTCACTGTCTGTCTTTCTCCTGTTTGCTCTTCTGTAGCTCTTCTGAATTTTGTAGTTGTTATTCTGCAGTCACCTAAGATCTTGTCCTTCCCTAATTTCTTTCTGTTGTGGGAAATAATCCAGTCACATCTGTGCTTTTGACTGAATCCTGGTTCCATCTGGACCTTTTCTTTTGTGGGACATCTGGCTTAGCCTTACAATGGTGTAAAACCCAACACTGGCAGAGGGGCTTCTAAAGAACAGCAAACCCAACCCTTCAGGTTTTATTGGAGAGGCTGAAACAGTTGCAGAAGATCCATTTAATTAACAAGTAACTTTCACTGCCCTAGTTGAGAGCACCAGTCCTTTCCAAAAGCCTTCTCCTCCAGCAGGAACTTTACTGGGACAAGAAATCTGTATTAGTCTTTAGGATTCTCTCTCTGGCTTGGATCATGAACCCCATTAACATTTCATGGCCTCACACTTGCTATTTGCTTAGGTGCCTGAAAGGAGGGGGAGGGGAAGGAAGGGAAAATCAACCTTTCTCAGTGTCCTTCATTCAGGCAGAAGGAATTTGGTTGGACTGGAGCTGTCTGCCCTTCACCTCCAAGCTCTTGGTGCAGTTACCCACACACCTCCCTGTGAGGAAGGAAGAGTTTCTCCTCTCAGACCCAGGAGGAAGGATTTGCTCTGCCTCACCTACTCACTAGCCCCCAGCAGGACTCTTTAACCTTCCTAGAGATATCAAGTCCACAGTGGTTGTTGCTTGAGGTTTGGAGCAGCCCTGTGAGACCTGAGCTAGCTCCTTCAGAGCCAAGAAGTGTCTCTGCTCTTCTCTTGAACTTCCCTCCCAGGAGGCCTCCTTAGTGAAGATATTTAGTGCAGACCCATGGCAGTAGGCACTGGGTGTTGAAGGCTCCTGGGATCAGGAGCACTGGAAGACAACCTAGAGAAATATCCTGTGGTTCTGCCTGGACATATGTGAGGACAGTTGAGGTTTATCACTTCAGCTGGTGCCTCCCAAGTGCTGTGCTGCTAAGCTGGGCTCTCTGTGGTAATCTGCAAACCACAAAGGTCAAGAATTGAATGTAGTTCTGGCCCAAGGTAGCTCACCTCTTTTTTAACTCCTACTGCCCCAACAGCATAGAATCACTGAATTTTTGTTGGAAGAGTTCTTGAAGATCATCAAGCCCAAGCCCTTAACTCAACTCTTGAGTGAAAGCCCAAAGGGCTGGGCAGCATGGAGCAACCTGAGCAATTTGCTTAGCCTTCCAGAGGGGAAAAAGGTGGAGGGAGCAGCCAAGGTGATGGGCATGTGCTGGGTGACCACAAGCCATGGGGACAGACTTGGATGGCCAAGCCACGTGGCACCTCCTCCCCCATAACCTATTTCCCCTTCTACTTCCCTCCTGCCACTGACTCCTCCTCAAGAGGCTGAACAAGTTGTTTTGCAGCCACAACACTGCTAAGGAGCAGACAAAGCTGCCTGAGGAGTAGGTGAGCTCCAGCTTGGCTGGCTCAGGTGGTGCCTATGGTGACAAGGAGATGGCTGCAGTGGCCATGGCAGGATTGTTGCTTGCCTGGAGCTGGTGATTTGAAAGCAAGTATGCAAAGCCAAGCATGGGCCAGAGCTTCTGTTCCCCTGAAACCTGAAGAGAAAGCCAGTAAAAGCTACCTTGGCAGTGCCTGCTTTTTCTCAGCCAGACTAAAGGGTCTCTAATGAGAGTTAAAAATGTTTTCTTTTAAATACAGAGTAGTAGTTCTGTGGCATTAAATCAGCTCTGTAAGTCCATGAGTATTAGCTCAACCCCCTAGATTTACAGCCCTGCCAGCAGTCAGGATCCATCTGTAGCTGCTCAAAATGGCCCTTGAGCAGCCCTGAAAGAGGAGACAGGGAGAGGACAGGTGACTCTTCATCCTCTCGTCCCTCACCTCCATTTCTGCTAAACCATGTGCAAAGGCAACTTGTGTTCCAGGCTTTAGACAGCAGGATACAAACAAAAAATTCCTTGTGTCTCACTGCTTCTTGCATTTGAGGACAAGTGACTGGTAACTGGAGAAGGAGGCTGGGGAGGAGACAGGAATGTGTGCTTTGATCATCCCTAGCACTCTTCTGGTGCTCCTAGGTTGCAGATTCCAGCCCAGAGTTAGTGTTGAGTAGTTCAGGATTAGTGTGGAGTTCTTAGTCTTTTGGAAGTGGCTGGATTGCAAAAAGACACCTTCCAGGGCTGAGCAAGGTGAGCTGCCACTAACCCAGCTGTTTCCTCTGCTCTTGGTGCTTATTCCTCAGCACAGAGCTCAGGGCTGGCTGCTGGCAGGGGAGGGGAAGCTTTGCAGCCTGCACATAGCTCTTGAGGGTCTCTCAGTTACTCATTGCTTTCCTGTTGGGAGAAGAGAAACGTTTAGCAAATGGGAGAGCACAGAATAGGTGTAGCAGCATCTGTTCCCCATGTTGTTCATTCACACCTGTCTTCCTTCAATACAGTCTCAGACCCAAACCTATAGTCATGGATAAAACACTCTTGAAGATTTTCATCCCATTTTTTTCCACTTCATATGAAATGAAAGGGAATGTCCTTGTTTTGCTGTTGGGTTGGAAGATGAGGTAACTGTGCCTTTTGGAATGATTTTGGAAGTGCACGAGGAAAGGAACTCTGTCCTTCCCCTAAAAGCCTCCTCAGAGTAACAAGAGGAGTGGTCTCCAGTCTAGCCATCAGTTCTAACAAAAACTAAGCCCAAAATGTGACTTGCAGCACCTGCATGTGTAAGTGGTGGCCCTAGCACTCTTCCAGGCATGTAATATGCCATCATATTACATGGTCCTGCATGGGTTTGGTAGCATGTCTTCCAAAAGGGACTTGAGGATGAGGGTATGGGTACAGAGTGGGCTCTGGTCCCCAGGAGAGCAATGGCCCTCACCATGAAGGCTCCAGTTCTCTCTGGTCACTGACTGCTTGTCTAGACACAGTATCCCTGCCAGAGAAGTGCAAGAAGCCCAGAGGAACATCTTCCTGCCTCACCCAGCTGCCTAGGAGGGAGGAGAGCCAAGTGTGACCTTCTCACTTCTGCCTGGGGCTGGGGTGAATGTACTGAGCCTCCTCTCCTGGTGGTTGCAAGCCAAGGTGTGCTGCTGTCCCAGCTTTGACCATTGCCTAGGTGGACAGTTGAGGCAGGAAAGTCACCAGCTCCTAGATGATGCTTGGTGAGTAGCTGAGATGTGAGTGAAGGCTGGAGAACATATGTGGTTGAACGCTGCAAGGACCATGTCCTGCCCACAGCCTTCCTGCAGTGAGGTGATGAAGCAAGTGTTCATCAGCAGTCCTCACTGGTGCTGGCTGCATCCATGGTGAGGATGGTACCCAAAACCTGTAACAAAACCACATAAACCTCCCCAAAACAGCCCAAAACAATTCCACAGCTAAATCCACACTGGGCACCTACAGATATTCCAGTTAGACCCCTGAGGACCAAACTGTTCCCTTTGTTGTTCTTGTGCCTTTTATCCCTTGCAGAGGAACCAAAGGCAAGGACATCAACACCATCAAGTCACTGCGAGTGCTGCGGGTCCTGAGGCCTCTGAAGACCATCAAAAGGCTCCCCAAACTCAAGGTCAGAGGAGAACCACAGATCTTGCCTTCTCTGGAGGTTTGCAGCTGGTCTGAGTAGAAGCTGATGGACTAAACTGAATCCAAGTTCTTTCTCTTCCTTTTATTTTCTTGCAGCTAATCTCTGGGCCAGATTTGTATGAGGGTCAGCAGAAGTCAGACATTTGTTTCTTCTGCAGATGTTGTGAATTCTTGTGAAATCCACTTGAAAATCATAATTCTGGAAAAAGAAAAGGGAAAATAATCCAATGACAGTTGATAAGGGTGGTGTTCTTAGAGATAATACAGGAGAAAGCAGGGTTTGGAGTGTTTGACTTTCCCTAGAGAACACAACATGAATATTGCAAGATTTTCCAGTCTGTCACTGCTGTCTGAGGACTTCCAACCTCTTCATCTTTTCTGTTAAAGAATATCTAGCACAGGGTTTTCTAGCAGTGCCCTTTCCTCTCCAGAACACTAGGTTACAAAGTAAAATAGATTGACTAGCCTGTGGTTACCTATCCAATGCCACCTCACCAGCCACAGCCAGCCCCTGGGAGCAGAGAGGGGGAGGACCTGCAAAATGACTTGATTTCTGAGGTTTAGGGCCCTTTGGCCACTTTTTGTAGGATGTCTTCATGTGGTATGGCTGCTGCAGGCTGTTTTCTGTGGGAGATGGGGAAAAGTGCTAGGTGCTTTTGCCATGGGGAAACCATGGCTGGCAACTGTTCTTCCCAGCCAGCAGCACCTAACAGTCAAGGTCAGCTCTTCTAGGGCTTTTGTCCTCACCCACAAGCCATGCTCAAATCATTCTGAGTTGTTAGTTTTGTTTTGCATTTCTAAGCATGCTAAATTCACCTCAAAACAAAGAAGGAAAAGTGATGTTGAGCAATGGAGAAAACGAGCTTTATTTGTGCAGAGATTTGCAGTGTTCAGCTCTCAGGTCAGCAAGCAGCCAGAGCAGCTCAGTCCTGCAGCAGGATGCTGTGGGCTTGCTTTTGTTGAATGCCTTCCTTATTTTCAAGCCATTCTACAGAGCAATTTTGCCACCTCCAAAGAAGTATCCAGAAATCTTTCTGTGGAGCAGAAGTCACATTCACATGGTTTGTCTTCAAAACTATTTCCCTTTTTGTTTTCCTTCTCCTGGCTGTGGCCTTGTGTGCAGCAATCAGCAAGATCAATGAGGTGATTAGAGAGATTGCCAGGGTTTCATTCAGGATTTCTGGGTTGCATCAGCAGTGTGATTCTGTCAATTGATCACTGCCATTCAGAGGAACAGGAACAGGCTTGGACAAGCCCTGCCCTTGGGCAGTGGCACTGCTCCATTTCTATTATTATGACAAACTTAGACTAAAATTAAAGCCCAAATCACTTGTAACAATCACTCAGTGACTAATAACCAGTGTATGTGAGAAGTTGTTTGCAGGGAGCACAGTGACATAGACAGACCAGGTTGGTCAGGCTTAATTTTGAGAGACAGTTCATTAGGAAAACATGAGTCCAAGCCTTTTGTTGTTTTGGAGCTGGCATATTTTTCCTTATTATTCAACCAGTTCAACTAACAGCCAGAGACTGACATATTAGTTGAGGTTTTAGCTCTCCACTGGGAGTTAATAAAACACAAGCATTATTCATTTCATAATTCAAATGTTCCTATGGATTTTAAACTCATCTTGCTCAGGACTAATGTTTTTCTCCATGCATCAATTTTATGGGCAGCACCAGCAAATTCTGTGGCAGAGCCAAACTGATGGAGAAAGCAGGAGATGTGGGGAGCTGGTTTTCATTCCCACTGCTGGAGCATGACTCTTGGCCAAACACTTGATGTTCAAGTTCATGAAGCCATCCCTGGCTTGTAGGTTGGCTAATCCCTTCCCAAGTGCAGTTAGATGCCAGATGTCAAGATGGGAGATGCCTTTTGCCTTTCCTTCAACCCCTTCACCTTGTTCCTCTCTGTCCCCAGGCTGTCTTTGACTGTGTGGTGAATTCCCTGAAGAATGTTCTCAACATCCTGATTGTTTACATGCTCTTCATGTTCATCTTCGCTGTCATTGCTGTGCAGCTCTTCAAAGGCAGGTTCTTCTACTGCACAGATGAGTCAAAGGAGCTGGAGAAGGACTGCAGGTATGGCTGGGGGCAGAGGCTGGGAGGGTAGAGCCCAACTTTGCTCAGGCAGCAGCAGCAACCTTGACTATCTCAAAGCTTCCTCAGTCTGGTAGCTGCTGAGCTTGTTGAGTCTCCTTGTAAGAACAAAGCTCCAGCACAACTACCCAAGAAGGGAATTTGCCTTTTTGTTGGTTTAATAAATGCATTGTTCCTGGCTCTGATCTAGCAAATACTTACCCAAATGCTTAGTGATAGAGGTGAGCAGGTTCCCTTTCCAGGGGAGGGCAAGGTGTGACTTTTAGGTAAAGAATTTTTGAAGGGGTGGTGTGACTTGTCATAGGGCAGGAGGAAATGACCTCAAGGTGTGCCAGGGGAGGTTCAAGTTGGACACTAGGAACAATTTCTCCCCTAAAATGGTTATCAAGCCCTGGAAGAGACTGCCAAAAGGCAGTGGTGGAGTCACCATCCCTGGAGGGACTGAAAAGACACAGAGATGTGCTACTGAGAGACATGGTTTAGTGGTGACCTGGCAGTGTTAAGTGAGCAGTTGGACTCAGTGATCTTTAAGGTCTTTTCCAAACTGAACTATTCCATGATTCTCTGATTCTCCTTGCTGTCTTAATTCCTGGGGCTTACATGAATTGCTAAAAATCAATAATGAGAAGTGAGTTGGTAAGAAGTTAGAGAGCTCCCAGTGAGCTAGACAAGGGTCAGTATTTGACTATCTTAAAAGCCCCATCATGCTTCTGCCTTTGCAGCAGACTGCCAAGGTGCTTAACTCACCACAATGTGCATCTTCATCACTTACCTTATACCTTGGCACCCAAACCACATCCCCAACACTGTCTCCAGCACCCCTCTCCTGCCCCTTCACACATGGAGGTCATGACCCTGCTGGGACCATGTGCAGGCAGCAGCCATGGAGCAGTCCCTCCAGTTCTGCCTTGCAATAAAGCAGATCTATTCCAGAAAGGAATGTGGAATTACAGAAAAGTGCAAGATGGAAGGGAGCTGTGCAGGTGGCAGGGCCCCCACCCCTTCAGTGGGACCCATTTAGGGGTTAGAGCCAACCCTGAAGCAGAGGCCAGAGACTTTTCCCCATCAAGCAGAACTGTTTTCTGTGGGGTCAGACAATTCGGGGGCCAGCATGCTGTCAATTGTTGGCTTTGCTTAGTGGATGAACATCCTGATAACAATGTCTTTAATTTCTAGACCTCAGATCCAGCTCCTGTGGCTCAAAAAGGCTCAGAAAATGTTCTTTCCTTCTGTCACAAACCTAGGGACTGTCTCTTGATCTGTCTTCACTACCTAACACAGCCAGACTCTGTGACCGAGGCTCCTCAGTGAGCCAGAGGAAATGGCTGAGCTGGTTTAATTCTCTCAGTTGACCTGAATCTCTGTTTTTTCTAGGGGTCAATACCTTGATTATGAAAAAAATGAGGTGGAGGCACAGCCCAGGGAATGGAAAAAGTATGAGTTCCACTATGACAACGTGCTGTGGGCTCTGCTCACGCTCTTCACCGTCTCCACGGGCGAAGGGTGGCCCACGTGAGTAGATGGGATGGGCAGGGTCACTGAGCCCAGAGGTAAGGGCAGCTTTCCACACCTCTGAGGGACATGGAAACAGCAGCTGACCTGTAGAATAGTCTTTCCCCAGCTCAGCTTTTACCTTCCCTCATGTGATTATTGGCTGAATCAGCAGGTAGGGCTCTGCATTTCTCTCAGCTTGCAGGGGGCTGCTTGGACACTTTTCAGTACTTGAGAGCTTGCTTGCTCCAGTCTTTTGGCCTTGCATTGACTTTCTCAGGTGGAAAACTGAGAGTGGGAATGTGAGAAAATGAAGAGAATAAGGATTCTGACCAATGCTGAAAGTATGGTGGGTGTGACAGCCCCCAGATGACACTAACTGTTCAGCATAGGACTTTATTTTGGTGCACTTTTCTGCTGGGACACGTGGAATCCCAGCCATGGTCAGGGTTTCTCCCTGACCTCCACATTTAGCTGGTTCATAAAAATAAAGAGTAAAGCATACAGCACCAGTCTCCCCTCTCCTCTCCCTCACTGTGTTCCCCTACTTGGAGATCATCACCACCTTTCTTTTCCCACCCTTCCTTCATCCCTGCTGCCCAGAGAAGAGAAGCCAGATCTAACTGTATCCTCCCCCTTGGCCAGGGGGATAAGTGGATCTGGATGTAGCCAATCTCCATCATTCTGCAGAATGGTGAAAACAGGAAGGCTTTCCCTGAAAATATCCTCAAGGAAAACTTCTTCCCAGCCATAGAGATGGGAATAAGTTTGACCTGGGCATATGTGGAAAACCCTCCAGAGGAGTGAAAGCCAGTGAGTGACTCTCAGGGTATCCTTTGTGCTTCCCACTGGTTTCATTGACTTTTCTTCTCTCTTTGCCCTTGATTGCAGTGTGCTGAAGCACTCAGTGGATGCTACCTACGAGGAACAGGGTCCCAGCCCTGGCTACAGAATGGAAATGTCTATCTTTTACGTGGTCTATTTTGTTGTCTTCCCTTTTTTCTTTGTGAACATCTTTGTGGCGTTAATCATCATCACCTTCCAAGAGCAAGGAGATAAAGTGATGTCAGAGTGCAGCCTCGAGAAAAACGAGGTACCAGCATCTTCTGAATCCACAACTAGCACCTGGGGCTTCAGAGCACCTTCAGTGGAAGGCCTCTCCTTGTCCCTCCTGTACCATGGGGGGCTTTAAAGCAGTCCTTACTGAGGGGCTGTGGTGTAGAAACCAAACAAATTGCAGATTTTTGTCAGCTTGTGCAGAAAAACAAAAGCAGGGAGAGACCCTGAATGCTGCATGGTGTTGAGCATTGTGCCATGTCCCCATGGACCACACCTCTGCCTCAGAGTGAAGACAGACTTGCATGCTAGCTCAAGCATGGAGGTGTGAAAGGAGGTAGAGAGCATTGGCCTTCTAGAGGCCAGTCATCAGAAATCAAACTGAGCTGCAACTGCTGTGGCTCCCCAAAAGCCATCCTCTTCACACCAGGCTGGGTTTGTGCCTGGCTGAGATGATGTCCTCCTGACAGCAGCCAAAAGGAAGTGCCTTGGGAAGTGTAAGATCAGAGCAAGTATGTCTGAGGCTTTTCTTTCATGCCCTAGCAACTGGCATTGTTCTCAGCTCAAGAACCTCCTCAGCTGGGTGTGGTTTTTCTTTAGCTAGCAGCATCTGTCTATCTTTCTTCCATGAATGTTTCCAGTTTCCTCCTGAAGCCATCTAGATTTTGAGCATCCACAACATCCTCCAGCTGGGGTCCCACAGCCTCAGTGACCTGTTGTGTGAAGAACCATCTCTTTTCCTTGGCTTTCAAACTGGAACCTGAGTTTTGCTGAAAAGAGATGAATTTTTAATCAACAGTTAATTAGTTCATTGTTTGTCTATATGAACAGAAAAATCCAAAATAAAGCAGGATATTTACAGGTGTTTTATCCACATATTTTTTGCACTAATTTAAGACTCTGAACTTTTATCTAAGTCCAAGATGAGAAAATGGTCTGGAATCAAAACTTCTTGTGGGCAGAAACCAATTTTTAAGGCAGTTATATACTCATAGTAATGTGAAGAGAAATAGCTAACTAAAGGAGGCCTTTCAGAGTCCAGCCAGTAATATTAGTTGCATTACTTATTAGTTGAGTTCAGTTCAGATTTAATGAAGTGCTGTTAGCTGGGTGGGCTCTGCTAGGTGTGAGAATATACCTGGACTTCACAATATTTGTCTTTAAACACAAGTAACACCTTTACCAATCCTCCAGTTTCTACAGTTACATACCAGGAGGAACTGGCAGAGTGGTTCTGAAGTGAGCCTGTGGATTTAAATCTCCCCACTTTAGGGAAGGGGTTGGGATCTCCCAGGAGCTGGGCTGGGCTGGAAGGCTTTCTCCAAGGGCTGCTGGAGGCCATGGGAGTGTTGTAGGGCTTTAATATATCAGCAAGTGTCCCAAAGTGATCCTAATCTGGGGATGGTGTGCTGCACTTCGCAGGGGCAGTCAGTACTTGCACTGGGTGTGAGAAACACTTGGAAACAGCATCTTCCACTCAACACTCCACACACTCTCCCAAGAAGAAGCCAAGTGGCAGAGGCTGCCAGCCCTTTTGTGTGTCCTTTTCATCCCTTTCTGTTTTGTAGAGGGCCTGCATAGACTTCGCCATCAGTGCCAAGCCACTGACCCGCTACATGCCTCAGAACAAGCAATCATTCCAGTACAAGATGTGGAAGTTTGTGGTCTCCCCTCCCTTTGAGTATTTTATCATGGTCATGATTGCACTCAACACCATTGTCCTCATGATGAAGGTTAGTGGCTGCTGCTGAATCTTTCCAATGTTGGGCTAGTAACTGTGATGTTTGCTGGAGAGGCTTTGTACTCTTCCCCTGGGAGGTCAGGGGTGGTGGTGGGGGGGCATAAGCAGGAGCAATCATCACTTCTCATCTGCTTGGTGTTGGTTTTAGAGGCCTTGTGGGATTCCTTTAGTCCCCAAAGGGAGGTGGTTTAGCTGTGATGAGATCCTGTGAAGGGGATCCCCTTGCACACTGCTGGTTTGACTCATAGCCCCTTCCGCCTATGGCTGGTGGGATGGGAACTGGGCTCTGCAGGTCTGGAGCACCCAGCTCAGCCTGGGCTTCCTGCTGCAGAGCAAGGTCACTTCTTGGGGATGCTCAACAGCCAGCCACTCCAGGGAAGCTGCTCACATTTGCAGCATTGGCAACCTTCTGGGACACCACCCAGTCTAAGTGGTGCCTAAAAGGAAGAGATGCAAGTGGCTGGATGTTTTGGATGGTCTCCTCTCCTATCCCTTGCCTAGCTTAGATTCACAGCCAGGGGCTCACCATATTCTTAGGGTCTGCTGGAATGAAACACAATTCTCTATTTGTCCTCTGGTTTTGCAAATGCCTTTCCTCCCCTTTGGTCCATGCTCTGCTTAAAAGGAGAGGTACATGAGCAACAGCATCCTCATCCTGGGTGCATCCCCAGCTACCCCATTATGGTAGCATACCGGCAATGGCTGTGCTTCTGGAGTGGCATGAATGATTGCATTGTAACCCCAAGTCTTGCTTAAAGTGAGCCCAAAATCTGACACTAAAATGGGCAAGAGTCTTGCAGTCAGGCAAGTCAGCTGGGAAGGTTTTGTTCTGTAAATGATCTTCCAGTAACAGCCTTTCTTCCACTCTGGTCTAGTTCTATGATGCTCCAGAAGCATATGAAGAAATGTTGAAATGCCTGAATATTGTGTTTACCTCCATGTTTTCAATGGAATGTGTGCTGAAGATCATTGCCTTTGGTGTGCTGGTATGTGCCTTCCTCCTTTCCTCTCCACTCTTCCCTCTCCACATGAAATGCTTGGATGATTTACGGGTATGAAATCATACCCAGATGAAATACTTCAGTTTCATGATAACACATTCAAAACCCAACCAACCAAGCCTGTGGTGCAAAAGGAAAATAATCCCTGAACCCCTCTGTCCCCCTTGTGTTTCTCTCTGGCAGAATTACTTCAGAGATGCCTGGAATGTCTTTGACTTTGTCACGGTGCTGGGAAGTATTACTGATATTTTAGTAACAGAGATTGCGGTAAGTGCACACTTTGCTCTCTTTGCTTCCTTCCCCCACAAAGCTGTACCCTGCCCAGGCAGTGAATCTTCTCCCCACATCCTCACTCCCTAGAGCTGCTGCCTCTGGGACTCATCCTTGAGGATGCCCTTGGATGACCTGGCAGCCTGTTTCTGTTAGCTCTGCTCTCTGTGGAGATGGGCATGGCTCTGCCCCAAAGAATTCCACGCACATGAGAAGGACAGGGCTGGTGACTCTGCCAGGGAACAACAACCTCTCTTCCTCCTTTAGCTAATGATTCTAACCCTGAGCCATTTTTGCCTATTCATGGAAAAATCCTGTTGAATTTAATAGAGGGAAAAGCTCAGAAGGATTCTCTTGGACACTGCTGGTTTGCAGTGTGAGGTCCTTTGCAGGGCACAGACACACGTCTGTCCCTTGGGGCTCCTACCCAAGTTTGGTCAAGGGGCAGAGTGAAGGCAATAAGAGGAGTGAGAAATGGAAAGGTGATGGGAACATAGAAACAGCCAGAAACTCCTCAGCCAACACAGCCTGGATTGGGAGAAGATGATGCTTCTCTGCTATGTGCACAAAAGCTTTGTGGGGCACTGATTACAACAAACCAACCAACAGCTCCACCCTAGGGGTTGTTGGCCAGCCCTGCAGTGACAGCTGTCTCCTGCAGATGAGTCCTGGAGATCACATGAAGGCTACAGGCTTGCCATTAAATTCTAGAGGATTTTTCCATAAGGGCAGCAGATGTCTAACCCAATCCTTAACAGCCTGATATGATGCCATTTGTAAGTTGCTCCTCTCCTCTCCCAATGCATGTTTTAGCTGATGATGCTCTAGATGTAGCTGATGAATTTGAACTTGACCATGATTTTTCTTCTCAGTCCCTGGGATTTGCTTATAGATATGTCTTGTGTGTACATTAAGAACTGTGCTCCCCAGACTTCTTTGCAGGACATTCAGCTGGTGGTGAAGTCCATAGTCCTACCAATACACCTAATTCCCTAACCTCTTGGGTACAGAAAAACACACAAAACCCCCAAAGTTTCACTCCCCACACAGATGATGTTCATTTAACAGCTGGTGAATCCTCTCTCATAGACTTTGGATTACCTGTTGCTTTTGATGCTCATCACACAGCCAGGGTAAAGCTACTTGAGATCACAAGGTCTGACTGCCCTTTTCCTGAGGGCTTAGGGGATGCATTGCCCTGTGGGCAGGCTCTAGATGTTTGCCTCCATTCCTCTGTCATGGGACATACTTTCTTGCCATATTCAGGCACCCAAACTTTTGGTTTGGTTGGAAAATTTGTGAAAACTTTGCCAAGTCAGCCATCAATAGAGACTGATGCTCCTCTTCCACCCTTCCTTTGGCCATCTTGACTGGGAGGAAGCAGCACAACTCACAGGTGGTAAGGGAGACTGTGGTCACTCCAAGAGTCATAGACTCACAGAATGCTTTGGGTTGGAAAGCAGCTTTCAAGGGCATCCAGTCCAACCCCCCTGCAGTCAGCAGGGACATCTCCAACTAGATCAGGTTGCTCAGAGCCTCAAACAACCTGACCTGGAATGGTTCCAGGGATGGGACATCTCCCACCTCTCTGGACAACCTGGGCCACTGCTTCACCACAATCAGTGTGAAAAATTTCCTTCTTCTATCCAGTCTCAATTTCCTTCTTTCAGTTTCAAACCACCACCCCTTGTCCTGTCACAACAGGCACTGATAAAAAGTCTCTCCCCATCTTCTAGGCCCCTTAAGCACTGAAAGGCTGCAGTAAGGTCTCCCTGGAGCCTTCTCTTCTCCAGGCTCAACAACCCCAACTCTCTCAGCCTGGCCTCACAGCAGAGAGGTTCCAGCCCTCAGATCATTTCTGTGGCCTCCTCTGGCCCCACTCCACCAGGTCCATGTCTCTGCTGTGCTGACAACTCCAGAGCTGGCTCCAGCACTGCAAGTGATGCCTCACCAAAGTAGAGTAGAGGAGATATTGGTATCTTCTCCTTCAGGAAGATGTCTCCTTCCCAAGATCAAGTCCACACACTTCTGAGTAAAATCTTGCTTTGTACATCTGCTTTCCAGGCAGAGAGCAGCTATCAGTGTTGCCCATTCCCTGCTTGGCAGGTGATGGTCCCTCCTCAGTTAACAGGCTACTGCCTCTCCCTCCAGCTCCCATGGGGGTGGCCCAGCCTCAGTGAGGGTGTCTGGCACCTGGGCAACTGTCTACAGACTGGTCAGGTTGGGCTGTGAGGTGTCACTGAATTAAGAAAAAGCCACAGCACTTCTGGGGCTGTTTATGCATATCCCTAGCTTTTTGGAAGCAGCAGGTGTCCTTTGGCACTGCTGGCTAACTATGAAGGGTAGCAGAGTTAGTCTGTAGGCAGAGGTTCCCCATCCCTCTCCTGGCCTTTGGGCTGGAGAGTAAATATGCCCCCAAATACCTGTGTGAGCTGGCAAACACTGATGTAAGAACCCCAAGGGTGCTGGGAGTGATGGCATCACCCTTCCACTTCACAGCCATTTCTCTGGTGTCCAGCATCAAAGATAGCAGCAGTTTGGGGATATCTTTGAAGTGTTGTGTGAGTTACATCTGAAGACAGTCAGTAAACTCCAATAGGGTTCAACTCCCAGGACCTAGACACCTTTCCACTATCCTCCCAGGCAGTAATGGAGAGCCTTTTGGCTTATGAGTGACCAGATCCAGTAAGACAAACCTTAGAAAGGACTTTCTCATTAGTTCAACAGCTTCCCCTGGCACTGTGTCCAGTACAAAGCTGCTCACAAATATATTGCTAACATAAAAGCCATGTGGAACATCTCCTTTCTGAGCAAAGGCTGAGGGAGCTGGGCTTGCTCACCCTGGAGAAGAGGAGGGGAAGAGGGGGCCTGATCAATGGATAGAAGGATCTGAAGGGATGGTGTCAAGAGGGTGGAGTCAGCCTCTTCTTGATGTTACCAGCAATAGGGTGCAAAGCAACAGGCACAAACTGGAACCCAGAAAGTTCCACCTAAAACTGAGGAAGAACTTCTTTGTTGTGAGGGTGACTGGGCACTGGCCCAGGCTGCCCAGAGAGGTTGTGGAGTCTCCTTCTCTGGAGATATTCCAAAATCTCTGGACACAATCCTGAGTACTGTGCTCTAGAGGAGCCTGATAGAGAAGGGGGGTTACACTGGACCTCTGGCTGTCCCTTCCAACCTTAACCATTCTGTTATTCTGTGGTATGTCCCCCAGGACCACTCCAGCCCCTCTCTTGGTCCTCTGTCTCAGTCCATTGGCCTATCTGAGCTCTGCTCTCTCTAAACCTTCCCCTTCTGCAGCATTTCTCTATTGCCATCACATTTCCTTTCCACCAGCTTTTCCCTGCAGACAGAGAGTGCCCAGAGGTCCACCCCCACCTTCTTGCTAGGCTTGTTTTACAGAACTTCTTTCACACAGCTCCTGTCTGATCTCTCTCCATCTCTCTGCGGCACACTCATCTGCACAGAGTGATTTTGGTGCCACTGGCACACACTGCCTTAAGCCTCATACATCCCTCTCCCAGCCTCAGACAGGGCTGATGAGCTGGGAGGTCAAAGGCATGGTGCAGAGCTTGCTGAGGAGCTGTTGGAAGCTTAGCCTCATTAAAGGTGACACTGATGCACAGGTCTCAGGATCTCTTGCTTCATTACCTGAGTGGGAGTTTGCAGTGTTGCTCCAAGGATTACATTTATAACAGAGCTGGTAATGGCAGCTCATACTGGTAGCTTTCCAGGTGCCTTTCATGGAGCAATTCATTCTGCTTCATCCAGTGGCAGGTGGTAGAGGTGGTACCAGGATCTCCACTACTGCTATGTGTCTTCCTCCCCTTCCTCCCCTGAGACCATCACCTTTGTCCATCACTCTATTTTCCAGCTATAAGTGTTCTCCAAGGTAACTAAACCTGCTCACCTAGGCAGTCATGTCAGTGGCTTGCAGGATGAAAAAGAAGCAGAAGGATCCAGCAGTCTGCCCCAGACCCTTTGTGAGGGTGAGGACTTGTTCTGCCCCATGGCACAGCAGGGGAAACCCAAGGGCTCCTGAAGCTGCCTGGGAAATGTCAGGGCTGGTTTGCTGCCTGGGAAGTGGCCCAGGGCATGGATAGCCTGGAAGAGTTACACTTCAAACCATCTTTGTAATAGATAACCTGCCTTTTTGTTAAGCTGGAGTAGCACCTAAGTCACTCAAATACTTCTGGTGTTTAATTCTACCAATTAAAAAACGTAGAAGAGGGCTGACAAGACAAACCTGATGCAGTGGTAGTGAGGATGATGTTTGCCAACAGCAGAGTCCAAGGCAAGGAATGGTGAGTGCCTCATCATGATCAAGGCAGATGGCCTCAATCCTTTAATGCCACTGCCTCTGCCCAACCACTCTTTGTCCTTGACATTTCCAGGTAGAATGGAGAAGGAACTAAGGCTAGGGATGACCATCCACTCTGCAGAACACACCACAGCTGATGCTGAGCCCACCTCAGCTTTCTGGCTTAGTGTGTGACTAAGGGTGCAGGAGCTCTCTGCACCACCTTAGAGCTGAGGATATCCACCCAGGGAAGCAACTCTTTACTCAGCACCACTCAGAGCTGTCCCCCCAGCAGAGGATGCCCCTTCTCCATTTGCCATCCCCACCTCCAGCCTCTCCTTGGCTGATGGGCAACCAGGGCAGCTCCCCCTCAGTCCTTCCCTGTTCGTTCAGCCATGTCCCTACCTGTCCACAGGGGAAGGTTTCTCAGGCTGAGCAGCTCAGGTGACAGCCACAATCTCACTTCAACTACCAGTCTGCCTCTGTCCTTGTAACAGCCACCCCTGAAGCCCTCCAGCTTCCAGAGAGGATGCTTTCTGGGTATGGCTTTGTAATCAGGCTCACAAAGAGTTGTAGGACCATCACTTTTGTCCATCACTCTGTTTTCCAGCTATAACTGTTCTCCAAGGTAAATAAACCTGCTCACCTAGGCAGTCTCATCTTGAGAGACTTGGCTTCCACCTGCCTTGCTAACTTGGTACCTTCAACCCACTGGAAAGTAAAGATAAAAGGAAAAGAAATGTGTTGATTAATTGTTTTCTTTTCATTTTCTAGTCGTGTCATATGTAATTTACTTTGTGAATGCAGTGGAATATATATATATATTTTTTATTTCCTTAGGCAAAACCACATATGTCAGTTTTTTACTCTCTTGCTAACTGAGGTAAAAGAGGTGGCATTAAGGAGAAGGTGTCCCTGGGGACACAGCCGGCCTCGGGAGGCCCAGTGGTGTGTGGCCAACTGACATCCAGCTCTATGCCTGGGAATATAAAAAACCATCCTGAGAAGTGTTTGTGAACTGTCTCCCAATTTGCATTACAACCTGAAATGCAAATCACTACTGCCCTGTCTGTGTTACCTTGAGGATCTCAGGATCTGGTTTGGTTTGAAGCATTTCTTTCCTTTATAGAACTCCCACAAAATAACCTCCCCTTCCCAGAAGCCCAACAGGTTGTTGGTTTTTTTTTTTTTCCTCCTTTTTTCCAGTGAAATTTTCAGAGTTTCCTTTTTTGCTTGTCCTGATTACTCATTTTCTCTTTTGTTTCCTGTTTTGTTCTTTATTTTCCTTCCCTACCTGCTGAATCACGCCATCCAATCAACATACAATGCGAAAACCATGTCTCCGTCTGTATGTTGTGCACCTGCTGCTCAAACAAAAACCACCCCAAATTTGTAAATAACCTTGCCAATATCCATCCATGACAACATCACATATAGGACACGGTTGGTTTCATTGAATTTAAACAATTCTTTAAATTCTCTGCTTTTTTTTTCCCCCCTCCCTCTCCCCTTTTTCTGTTGTTTTCTTCCCAATTTTTCTCTCGTTTTCCTTTGGTTTTGATTTCTTTGGGATGAGATTTCCGATTGCACTGGTGAAAAAGCCTCCCTGCAGCGTGCCCTAAAACTGGCTTCTGTCCTGCACCTCCTTCCCCTTTGGCTAGTTGGTGACATGAGGCTAATGCAGTTACCAATAGCCTCTTCTCTGCTCTTTGTTACACCTGGCACTGGTAAAGGGGAGACTGACACTTGCTTTATTCGGGTGGATGATTGAATGAGACTAGGAGGGAAGGATGCTCCTGGATCAGCTGGAGTAGAGAAGATTGGCTGGCTGGGAAACCTTGCATTTTGTAAGTGCTGGGACCAAATTCAGCTCTCAGGAGCTGCTTTTGGTTTATGAAGAGATGCAGTGAACTTTCTGCACATTTAAGAGCCTTACAGGTGTTTTAAGCCCATGGTTTACACTGTATTGGAAGGCAATAATAATATATATATTGAAGCAATTACAGACTTGCTTCCCTCAAATCAAAAGAGAAGTCATAGGAAAGAGTGATTTTGAATTAACTTCGAGAATTCCTTGTGATACTAGCATATAGAAGCATTTTGCTACCACAGTGGATGCAGAGTCCCTGGATGCAAAAGCAAACATCTCAAGTAAAAGCATTAAGCCATGTCTGGAACAGTCCTGGGAACCAGATCCCACTGGAAGTTTGGTGCCTGATTCCAAAGATGCCTTTGAAAATACTGGCCTTTGTCTTTGAAAAAATAAATGAAGCAAAAAAGGATGCATAAAGAACAGTATGATCTAAAAACCATATATGTTCTTCCATTCTTAATTACCTTGGCTATGGTTAATAACACAAATGAGAACATAAGTTTATCAAAGATATTTGCTTGGCCACCTGACAACAGCTCTTGAATCTGGGTTGACATCTGGACTTCCTGTTGCACAGTTGCTGTTCAGAAACAAATCAGAGTGAATTTTCACCACTGACTGCAAATAAACTCTAGCATGCTTCATGGAGGGTCCCAGGAGGGCATTTGCTGCTAGGAAGCAAAGAAGAAAGTCATAGAATGTCCTGAGTTGGAAGAGACCCACAAGGATTATTCATTCAACTCCTGTCTATGCACAGGACAACCCCCAAAATTACCCCATGTGCCTGAGGGTGCTGTGCAAATGCTTCTGGAATTCTGTCAGGCTTGGTGCTGTGCCTACTGCCCTGGGGAGCCTGTTCCAGTGCTCCACCACCCTCTGGGTGGAGAACCTGTTCCTAATCTCCAACCCAAGCCTCCCCTGGCACAGGTTCATGTCATTCCCTCACCTCCTGTCACTGATCACCAGAGAGAAGAGATCAGCTCCTGCTCTCAGTGTGTAAGTTAAAAGTTTGTCTGGTGAAGTCTGAGACAGGAATCCTCTGTGTGTGCTGCTGTGGCTGGAACCCTTACAGATGTGTGGGAGCTGTCAGGATGCCTCTTGGAGACTTCACCTTCTGCACCCCTGACCCAGGCAGCACCAGCTTGTGCTATGGCATCAGGTGCACACATGAAAATATACTGAAAATAAATCAGCTTATCTTCACTTGGCCAAATTTTGGGCTTGTTGCAGGTTAAAAGTTTCAGTGCTTATCCTGCAGTTTGTTAGGATTACAGTCCCTATCATCATAGGTTCAGGTCCAGGCTTCTTCCATCACTCAGTGCCCAAGGTATCCAAGTTGGATCTTTGGAGCACCAAGTTGTCCTCCTCAGCTGCCTTCTTCCCTCCAGTGCTGCTGATGGGAGCCTACAGTGACTGCAGGAGAAGCACCAAAGTTGAAAGGTAGTAGGGAATGAGGAGGGATCTGGGGCATCACACACAGAAAATCTTCCCTTTTTCAGGGTTCCTGGCTCAGCCTGAAAGGATGTGATATGATCTGCCTGTAAGGGCAGAGTCCCCCAGACACAGATAAGTGTGGCAAAATCTTCAGCCTCTTCAAATCACCACAGGTCTTCCCCAAGCTTCAGAGGAAGCCAAGAGAACATGCAAGATTCAGGAACTCCTCTTCAGTGCCAGCAGTACCAGGGCCATTTAAATGGGAACAAAACAATTTCCTCAACAGTACTTCCTTAGCAGAACAGGTTAATCCTTATTGATGCCAGATGTAGAGAACTGCCAAAGCTTCCTGAGTGATCCCACTCTTGGCTTGGCTGGATTCCTCTTCCCACAGCTCTTTGTGACTTTGGGTGACCCTTTCATCTTGAGGACAGAAATCTGAAGTTTCAAGTCTGTAGGGTTGCTGTGTTCTAAATCTGGGCTGCAGGGAGAGGCAGGGATGAACAGCTCAGCTTCTGCCAAATTTATTGCTTTGTAGCAGCTCAGCACAACCTCCTTCAGTAAATCCTGCAGAACACCTCCAGCCATGGCATAAAAACCTCATATTCCCACTGCAGGTTTAAAAAACCCAGAGAGTAAATCCACTGAGCTGGTGCTTTGCCACTAGTCTAGAGAATGGGGCTGATACTTCATCCCTGTGGACAGTGGGCAGGAAACCACTCTGCTGCTGAAGGTGCTGGAGGAGCAGCCCCAGGTGATGGCTCTGTGCCCTGTTCTTCATGGTTTCTCTGGTTTTCAGTATGGAAAACCCCCCAAGAAAGGGCAGAAGAGCAAGCTGCCCGTGATGGGACAGCAGTCAAGGCCAGTCCTTTACCATGATATCTGTTTCCCTCCTGCTTTGCAGATAGCTCCAGGGATGCATCATTCAGCTGAGCTGTAGTCGTGCTCCCTTGGTGGGAAGTGGTGGCTGAGCCCAGCTGTGCCCAGACCCCCCGGGGCTGTGTGTTTGCCTCCAGCATCAGATCTCCCTCTTCTAGGAAAACAGTGACAGGCCAGGGGAGAAAGTTTTCCAAACAATTTGCTAGTCCTCAAGTAGATTATAGAATCATAAAGCCTCTTGAGAGCACTGGTCAGCCTTTAGCATCTGTGCAACAGAGAAGCAGAGAGAAACCTGGAAAGAAAGACCTTGGTAGCCTAGAGGATGATCAGATGTTTGCCACCTTACAGAGGTGGCTAAGTGGGAGGAGAATTGATGCAAAACACTGGTATCCACAAGAAATATGGCAAAGTGGAGTTTCCCCTTTAGCTGCATGCAGTTCCAGCACCTGCCTGGCCAGCTGAGGTGTTGAGGGAAGGGTTTTCTCCGCGGTGTGCTGAGGGTTACACACGTGGAGCTCTTCCATCGGCCACCAGCGTGTGTGACTTTGCCTCCCTATGAACAGCGCAGAGAAGGATCCTTCGCCCGCTCTGACCGTGGTGCTGGCTCTGGATTTGCCTGGGTTGTGAGCGATTCCCCACGGAGCTTTTGGGAATGGCAGTGCAGGAGTCAAACAGGGAGGGGTTGGGGCTGAGACTGTTTGCCTCTCCAGATCCCAGGGAGTGAGGGGTTATAGCTGCACAGCTTTGAGCTCCCTGTTTCATCCTGGCTATCCTGTAAGGAAGCCCCAGGCATCATGAGGAGGTCTTGTGCTCAGTGTGACCTTGTAGACAGCCTAGAGCAAAGCAGATGTTGAGCATCAGGTCAGCTGTGATGGTGGGACTATAGCAAAGTCTGAGCAAAGCAATGCTTTTGCTCTTAAGCTGCAGTAAGGTGGGAAGAGGGAGGTAAGGCAGGGAGATGGACCCTGCAGATGCTGCCTGTCTCCTTGAAGAAACTAGGCTTGTGCATGGGAGAAGGTTTGAAGGTAATTAATAATGTGTCAGGCTTGCAGGCCCAAGTGCCACAAGCATTACACATCAGCTCTGACCCACCTCTTGCCAGTGGGGAGCCTTTCTGTTGTTCCAGTGGGCTCTGGGTTAAACCTTTGCCCTGTGCTGACCCTGCTGGGGCCGCTCTGTGAAGTTGTATCCACCTGCAGTGCAGCCAGCAAAGGGGAACAGGTCACTATGGACCAGGTTAGTGCTGGCACCTGCTTATCCAACCACCATCCAGCTCTGCCCCCTGGGTCTTATATGGCCTTTACTTGCTCAGGTGAGTTCAGCTGGTATTTTGTGAAGGGAACACAAGCAATGTGGACAACAAAGAGAAACGTGCTGAGAGACACAGGTTGGATTTTTAGTGCTGTTTTGCTGCCCTTGAACAACCCAGGGGAATCCTTGCTTGTGTTGTGCCTGCCAGAGCTGCTCTCTGTTGCTGACTTGAATGAGCTCAGTGTTGTCTGCTCTCTCATTGAACATACCTGTGCTTTTCTCTTTTCTCTTTATTTGAGGACTGAGTCTGATCTATGGTCTGTGCCTAACTCTGAGCTGCTTGCCTTTATAACATGAGAGAAACCGAGTGCATGCTTGGGACTGATTTCTTGATCTCTTTGATGGGATTGGTGGAATGTGATGCTAATGGCCCCAAAACTGAGCTGGCATTTAAAGAAAAGAATAGATCCAACAAGCCCCCCAAATTCAGCATGAGCTCTGCAGCCAAATGAGCAAGAAACATGGGTCAGTTCAGTATGACTGGGTGTCTCCTGGTAAGACAATAATGCAAGGGAAAGCTATTTTTGCTGTCTTTACCAAAAAGAGCTCCTTATGATTATATTTTTCCACTCTGCTGCTTGATAGTTTTAAGTGGGAACCTTTCTCCCTTTAGCTAACTCAGTCAAATAAGTGGCTGTGAACAGAGATTCATAAATGAGTGGATTGGAATCAATATGGAAAGGGGGATGGCTTTCATCTCCTTAAAAGAGGAGGGCAAGAGGGATCTGGCTTTTGCATGTTTTGTTTTGGAAAGAACCCTCTCTAGATTAGCTCATTGGGGCAAGAAACCTCTTCTCCCTAAGGGAAAGGAAAAAATGGGGGGTGGGGTAGGGAGAATCAAACAAAACAAATGGAAATCAAATCCTGTCTCCAGCAGTTCTTTGATCCACCTGCAAAGACACATTGAATAATAATGAAAAATGAATATCAGCAGGTTCCTAAGGCACCTTCCTGCTGGTGAACACTCAGCCTTCCCCACTGATTCGCTGCCCTTGATCCACCTTCCAAACAGCCTTGCTGGTGCCATTTCTCCTAGAGAAGCTTGTCCAGTTACACTTGCTTAACATTTAAACCCTCCAGGATAGAAAACATCCTCTTTCTTCCAAGGATGTTTTAATCTTCACTGGACAATGCCTTTCTTTGTTATGGTAGAGGCTCTATATGCAGTCCCTTGCAACTGTCTGGGCTCAAGTTGAACTCATTGTAGAAAGAGAGCTGGCCAAGACTGCCAGACAACCTCCTCCTTTACAAAAGGCTAACGTGGCACCACCACCTCTCCCCGAGTCTTGAGGGGGAGCCAATCTGCCTTCCTCAAAGAAAACCAGACCTCCATGGACAGCGTGAAAGGGCCTTTTCCTTTTCTCTCATGGAGCCAGTAGCAGAGGGGAGGGCTCTTGTGGAGAGGGATTTTCTCATACTTGCTGCATGTGGAGTGATCTGCACTGACGAATGTTTCTTTTGGAAGGTTTTCTGGTGGCCGATTTGCTGCTTAGATCGTGAAGCTGGTAATTTTAATTTCTTTTTGGCGGGCTGTGGTTTCCAATCGCGTTAATTGCTGAAGGACACAAACCCTTTACTCTCCACAGGACAACTTCATCAACCTCAGCTTCCTGAGGCTCTTCAGGGCAGCCAGGCTTATCAAACTCCTTCGCCAGGGTTACACCATCCGCATCCTGCTCTGGACGTTTGTGCAGTCCTTTAAGGTGAGCGGCAGGCAGGTGGGAGGTCGGGGAGGGACCTGGGGAGGTGGTGACGCTCAACACGTCTGTAGCATCCTTCCCTGGGTAGCAAAGAGCTTTCCCATGCCAAGGGAATGGCCTCTCTGAGCCTCTAGAAAGCAACTACAGGAATAGAGCTTCCCCAGGCCAAGGGAGTGGCCTCTCAGCCTCTAGAAAGCAACTACAAGAATAGAGCTTCCCCATGCCAAGGGAATGGCCTCTCTGAGCCTCTAGAAAGCAACTACAGGAATAGTCCTTCCCCAGGCCACGGGAATGGCCTCTCTGANNAGAGCTTCCCCATGCCAAGGGAATGGCCTCTCTGAGCCTCTAGAAAGCAACTACAGGAATAGAGCTTCCCCATGCCAAGGGAATGGCCTCTCTGAGCCTCTAGAAAGCAACTACAGGAGTATTCATTGTGCAGCAATGCTTAGTGATCTGCTGAGAGCTGCAGGTGCTGAGCAGTTTGGAAGAGCAGTCTGAAAGCCTGATGGCTACTGGTGCAGATTTGCAGTGAGGGCACAAAGCTCAGGTGGTCCTTAAGCCTACCTACCCCAAAACCCCTATGGCAGAGGCTTGAGACTCAGGTATTCACACAAGGAAAGGGTAGTCTGGCTGGTAAGTGTCTTCATGCTTGCAGTTTGCCTGCAGCAGATCTGTGGTTAAATTGCTTTCTCTAGGTATCAGTCTTGGTAGGATCTGGTAGAGGTGAAACCCACCCCATTGTATGTTGTATGTATGTTGTATGTAATATGAACTGTGGAGCTGTATGACACAGGGCTGTAGTTTTGTGACATGGAGGATTACAAGAATGAGGGTTTGTTCTAAAATGAAGAGAATTACTTTGCTTAGTCTCCTTTGCCTCTGTCCTTCCCTCCCAGAGAGCCTCAGCATGTTGTGGCAGCTGGCACATTGTGGTGCAGCAGCTGGATATGGCACTTCTGAACTAAATGACCATCAAACAACTACCTTACAGCAAATTAGTTCTCAGCCTGTGCTTAGCTTCAAGTTAGTTGTCTTCCAGATCTAAATAAGAGCCCACATGTCCTAAAGCTGGGGGTTCGAACACTCTCAGCTGGTTTGCAGCCCACTTCTAGAGCTCATTGTGTTTTAACTGGCTATGGGCAATGCTCCTATTCTGCAGTGCAGAGAGGAGATCATGTAATCTAAAATCAGGACTTGTGACACTGATACTAAGCACTAACACACTGGTATTGAGTGACTGTGCAGCTGCAGGGTGCAGACCCCCAGTGCCATCACACATGGACCCTCTCCCAGAAAGCCTGAGACCTCCCTAGTTCTGAAGACCTTGCAGGACTTCCAGAGAAACAGAAGTAGAAAGGTGATGTGGGAAAACAAAGCACTGAGGCCAGGGAGTAGCTGAGGATGAACTTGGTCAATAACTCACACCCAGCAAACTTCACCTCCTGCTCTCAGTCTGGTTCCCACTCTCCTGAGCACTACTCATGCACATGGCAGGTGGCTTGGATCTCCTGGGGACCAGATCTCAGGGTCTCACCTTCTTTTGGCCTGAGCTATGAGGTCTGTGGGTGATAGCTTGTGTGCTGGGTGCTGTCATGAGCCCAGGGGAGCTTGTCTGGAGCTCAGTGCAATGTCAGATATTTTGCATGGTGCTTTCTGGAAGGAGTTATGGGGGCAATTGGTGTTTAAGGACCTAGTGTGGAGGGTGCAGAACAAACCATTTGCTTTGCTTTAGCAGCACATTCAAACACATCACAGTGGCTGAGTTGAAACGATGCAGAGAAGTCATTTTAGGTGACAAAGCTGTGGGGAGGAGTGTGCTGTCTCCAAAAATGGAGAAGGCTTTTTAAGAGAAGAATGACATGTCTTTCCTGGGGTTGAAGGGAGATGCAAAGTGGCTCTGCCCACCCAGGCTAGGAATGCTGGCCAGACCCTTGCTGGCTGCCAAAGAACTGGGATGGAGAACTGGTTTCATTAGAGCATGAAAGAGGCTATTGCTCTACACTGGAGCTGGCTGAGAGGGAAGTTTCTAGTAGACTTTAAGACCACAGTGGCTAAAGCTTTTTGGAGGATGGAGATGAGAATGTAGCAGTTGCTCCTTTCTGCCAAGCAACCTGGAGAAGATCTGCAGGCATCCACTCCACCACTGTGGCCAGGGATGGCAGTGAGTGCTGTTTTACTCTGTACACCCCTCTGGGAGACAGCAGGCAGGCAGCTGGTGCTCTCACATTCAGCTTTGGGGTTGTGTTTTCTCCCAGCTAATGGAAAGGCAGTTGGAGTGGCTTAGGTTTGTCAGGTTGCATTTTCCTTGAGCCTGGATGGAGGTGTTGTTGCTGCTGCTCTCACCTTGTAACTCATGAGGAATCTGGCAGCCAGGAGAGCTTCTACCAGAGGCTGAGAAGTGGAGGCTGGAAGTTTGTGATGTCCCACTCATGAAAGTATCCTTGGATGGGGTAGTGGTGGCTGGATCTTGGGAGAGGGGCTCAGCCAAGGCCCTTTACAGTTTAAACCTGACCCTTTCCAAAGAGTATGTGCAGTGTGCTGCCCCTGAAGCAGAGCCAGGATGGTTCCTGTGCTCCCTGGGGAGCTCCTTGTCTATCTTTCCACCCAGTGCTGAACTCTTGGACCTTGTCCCTTGTGCAAAGGTGTCCAGCAGAAACCAAATCCAGCCTTTTCTCCAACATTCCCTGTGGAGCTGCCCATGGTCTGCACAACCCCTGCCCTGCCCCAAGCATCACAAAGTATAACCTAAGGGCAAAACTTCTCATTTTCTTCTGAGCTGTTATTAATTAAGAGGCATTAATTACCTGTTCATTTAGCCTGGGTGGAAAGCAGCTATTACCCTCAGCTCAGGTGACATGACAGCACTGCAGACTTCACTGATTCCTTGCTGAAACTCAGAATCTTGTTGTCCTCCTGGCATTGCAATCTCTGCCTCTTTCAGAGCAGGAATTTGTTTCCTGGATGTCTATTGTTTTTTTTCTCCTACTAATTGTACAGCAGGGTCATTAAAAATTGGTGTTTATACAGTTCCAGAGAGGAAATGCCAGTGGCAGCAGACAGCTCCAGTGCTTGCTGCAGATCTTCTTGTCCTTTCCCTGCTCACTGTTATCTGCTTGCAAGGAGGTGTAGAGAGCCCTCAGAAAGCCCAGACTCTTGTGTGATCAATGAATACCTGGCTCCAGGGATTTGCCTTCTGAAGGCTGCCACAATTGTTCCTGTTCTCTTCCCAGTTCCTTCATCTGAAGGACAAATTCCACAAAGCACTATGTTGCCTGGGAATTCAATGCTACCAAGCAGCCTATGTGTTTGCTGTCATTAATATCACCTTCTCCTTCTCCACAGGCCTTGCCTTATGTGTGCCTCCTCATTGCAATGCTCTTCTTCATCTATGCCATTATTGGCATGCAGGTAAAACTATGTCTTTAATGCTGCCTGCTTTTGTCCCTTTGGGCCAGGGTTATTGCCTTCACTGCAGGATCAACAGCTGACTCAAGCTGAGGTGAAAGGCTCTTCTTGGCTGGTATGGGGTGAATTAGAAGTGCAGGGAAAAGGCCAATTTTTCTACCCTTATTGCCAGATCTTGTGTTGAACCTGGCCCTGGGTGTGCAAAGGGAGAGCATGGGCAGGGAGATTGGCTGTAGGGGACAAGCCTGTGGCACAGCATCTCCAGAGGCTGGTGCTCAACCATGACTCCCATGGGCAGGGCACATCCAACCTGGGGGCTGAGCACTTCAAAAGGCTGAGGGCAGGGAGCAGCTCAGATGCTGCACTGCTCTTAAACTGAGAATGTTTCCTTGGCCTGGGAGGGACCTGAGCTGTGCTGCTGGAAAGGGTCTGTGTGAAGACAGAGCACATTTACCTGGTTTTCCCCCCATTTGATCTCCACAGCAGTTTCTCTGCCTCTTCAGCACAGAAATTATCCCAAGGATAAATTGTTTCCCTGCCCTTTTCTCTCAACTCCTCTTGACCCACCTTCCTTGACAATGTCCACCTGAGGATGTGAGGATGTGTTTGGCCTGAATCCCTTCTGTTTTCCCTGGCAGGTGTTTGGAAACATTGCTCTGGATGATGAGACCTCCATCAACAGGCACAACAACTTCAGAACCTTCCTCCAAGCCCTGATGCTTCTCTTCAGGTGAGCAGGCTGTGAAACAGACACCACATGCATGGGGACAATACAGCAGCCTTTGCTTGTGCATATGCCAGTTTAGCTGCTGAGCCTTAGGCATCCTCTAGGGAAGGTGTTTGGAGTGAAGCATCCATTCCTGCTTCCTCCTCCTCAGCACTGAGGGGTTGGTCTGGCACATCTCAGAGGATGACAGATCTAGTTTAGCACACCAGCATCTCCAGGGCTGTGACACCCCATGGCAGCTCAGCCAGAAACCTCCTGCTAGGACTGATGGATATGCTTCCTGTCATGAAGATTACTATATTTGAAGGCAGAACTCCTCCAGTTGGTGGTTTTTGCATCACCAACAAGGGAATGCTCACACATCAGTGGAATTTTGTCCATCTGGGTTCATTCTGCCTGGAGACAAAGCCTTTCTAGATGGTGAAAAAGCCAATGCCTCAAATGGCAGAGTTTCATTTCCAGAGCAGGCAATAATGAAGTGCAGGCACTGCTGCAAACTGGGGCAGCTTGGAGAAGGTGTCACTTGTCCAGGTGTGTGCTGGATGATGCAGAGACACAGTGGTTAATGACTGCCCTGGTCCCACCAAGCTGTGCTGAGCCTCAGCTCTGCTGATTATGCAGCACTTGTAATGGGATAGCTTCCCTGGGATTTGGTCTGCACAGTTTCTGTGAAGCCAGAGAGAAATTAAATTAGTCCTCTCTGGCTCAGAGTAATCACTTGACTCAAACCTCTGAATTTTAATAAAGCTAGAGAATCAGTCAGTCTTGTGTCCAGACCTCTTGGTCCTTTGCTAGACCCACACAGCAGTGGGACAGAGAGGCAGAGGCAGCAGGACCATGATGGGAGAGAGGGCTTTTGCCCAAGGCAATGGAGTGTCAGGTCAATGCCACCAGTGAGGGTGTGATTGCTGTGTAATTCAGAGCAGCCTGCAAGCTATTTTGGTTTCTACTGAGCATCAAAATCAGACACCTGCAGTGCTGGGGCCAGCTCTGGAGTCCTCAGCACAGGAGAGACATGGACCTGGTGGAGAGGGTCCAGAGGAGATGACAGAAATAATCTGAGGGCTGGAACCTCTCTGCTGTGAGGACAGGCTGAGAGAGTTGGGGTTGTTGAGCCTGGAGAAGAGAAGGCTCCAGGGAGACCTTACTGCAGCCTTGCAGTGCTTCAAGGAGCCTACAGAAAAAATGGGAACAAATATTTTATCAGGACCTTTTGGGACAGGCCAAGGGGTGATGGTTTGAAACTAAAAGAGGGAGATTTAAACTGGATAGAAGGAAGAAATGTGTTACACTGAGGGTGGTGAGAGCCTGTCCCAGGTTGCCCTGGTGCTGGCTGCTGGATGCCCCATCCCTGAAACCATTCCAGGTCAGGTTGTTTGGGGTCTGAGCAAAGTAATCTAGCTGGAGATGTCCCTGCTGAGTGCAGGGGGGTTGGACTAGATGACCTTGAAAGGTCTCTTGCAATCCAAAGCAGTCTATGGTTCTATGTTTCTAATTCAGTCAATTGGGCTCAGCAATAGCCCCAGGAAGGTGTCCCCTAGGTCTGCACCAGGGAAGGGGTTGGTTGGATAATCTCACTCTCTGCCCTCCTCACCTGCAGGAGTGCCACAGGGGAGGCTTGGCATGAGATCATGCTGTCATGCCTGAGCAACAGAGCCTGTGACCCACTCTCTGGCCTCACCAAAAAAGAATGTGGCAGTGATTTTGCCTATTTCTACTTCGTGTCATTCATCTTCCTCTGCTCCTTCCTGGTAAGTCAGCCCCCATCTCTCCCAAGGTGGAGGTGTTGGTGTCCCTCCTCCTCCTCCAACCCTTCCCTCTCCACCCTCTCCTTCTTCCTTCTCCCTAATTATGATTTATACAACATTACCAGACAGCTTCCCTAAACCCCATTTATCATCCTGGTGATAAAATCCCTTTAATCCCCAAAGAGATCATTAAGTCATTAGTTTAAAGGGAAGAGCTTTATCTTCCTTCCCACAGTGGAGGGCTCTAATAGCTGGAATTAAGCACTAATCTGTTTTGTCTTGATTCATACTCTGGTCCTTTGAAGAAGAGGCTTGGGGAGGGCAGGCTGAGAATGGCCAAGACAGATGTGATGCTCAGGGACTTGGTGCTAGGTTGATGGTTGGACTTGGTGATCTGGGAGGTCTTTTCTAACCTTCATAGTTCTGTGTGGCTCAGGAGGGCTTGCAGCAGGCAGCTGGGAGCTGCACTCTGCTTTGAGGACTTGCTTTTTGGTTTATCTGTCAAATAAATGCAGTGATCCTTTTCTTCTACCACAGTGCCAGGAAAGCTTTAGCCATGAACATACCCAGAGCTCTTGTACCTCACTGCTGCCTGTGGGCACCATCCTGGGCTGGCTCTAAACTCTAATAGGTGCCACTGTCTCTCTGATCCCTTGCATGGGTAAAAAACTCTCTTCTCTTGGGGACTGGTTCTCTTTGCTGCACCACTGGGACAGAGGAATGGAAAAGCAGGGACAGAGACCCAAATAAACTTCAAGCAGGAAGAGATGAAAGCCACAGCTCTGCAGTGTACCAGACCCCCAATGTATCCAGCCTAAAAATCCCATTCCATGGGTTTGCTTTAAAAAGTTAAGGTTTGATGCTTTGTGCAGCTGATCCCTGCTAGCAGCAGGAACCTTTAACCAGGAGAAGAAACATGTGGAAATGTGAGTTTGATGCTGGGTGTAGCTGGACCAACTTCACTGGCTCCTACTGATCTCCTCTGTCTGGCTGCTGCTGCCCCTTTGACATCCCATGGTTTATTTCTTCTGAATATACTAAATCCCAGAGCAACCAAAGCTTCTACAACATTAATGCTCCATTTACTGATTCCTTCAGCACTCTGTATTTCAAAGCCAGATTTTTCCCTTGCACAAATCCCTAACCCAACCTCAGACACTCTCATTGCTATTTCCAAGTGCATTATTGTTCCTCAAGCTTTTTCTGTAAGAAAAAAACCTCCAGACTCAGCCTCCCAGGCTCATGTCAGCCATCCCACTTGAAATGTAGTAGCAGAACTGGCAGCTGGAGCCCATCTGTGTGCAACACAGCTTGGTGTGAGCTCTGTCCCTCAGTCAGCACTCCTGGGAAAGCCCTGGAAACCTCATAAGGAGCTTGCTGGCAGCCAGAGGAGATAGCCCTTGCCAGGAGCTCCAGCAAGGAGGGCAGGTTCCAAAAGCAGGCAGCAGAAAGCCAAGCAGCTGGACTGCCCTGGGACAGGGCTATAAGTCATGGCTTCAAAGGCCTTCAGAGTTAATGGAATGAAACCTGTGGTTCCCCACAAGCAATTAGAGGCTTTCAGAGCCACAGCTTTGCCAGGAGGACATGTTTCTATGGGTTGTGTAGACTGGAGGGAAGTTGGAGAAGGTATTTGGTTTGAAATGTTGGGTTTGGCTCTTTGGGGAAGTCCAGGATGACATCATCTTCCTCCTGTCATTTACACTGTTGAAAGCATATGAATTGAAAAATAAAGAGGAGCTGTAGAAGCAGCTGTTCCCTGAGCAAGGGAAACCTGCTCCAAGCTCTGATTGGAGCTGGGAGCAGTGGAAAGGAGCTTGGGATCAGGAGCAAACTCTTAGATGTTTTGCCATCCCTTTTACATATGGGGAACCTACAGCATGGGAGCCAGATCTGCTGATGTGGTTATAGTGCCTGCAGCCTTTTTGTCCAGTGCTGCATGGAGCACTGCACTGAGAGGCCAGGCCCTGTCCCCACTGTGCTGCACCCAGACCCTGTGAACAGCCAGGAACTGGTTAGGATTTGTGCTCTGACTGCCAGGGCCTGGGTTCCATTCCCAGCCAGGGAAGAATCCTGCTCTGGCAGGGGGGTTGGACTAGATGATCTTTTGAGGTCCCTTCCAGCCCCTGACACTCTGTGATCCTGGGATTCTGTGAAGTGCTGGCTTGGTTCCTTGGTTCCCAGCAGAGCTGTTTGATGTTGAGCTGCAGGACTGCATGCACCCACATTGCTGCAGAGGCAGAGGCTTTGTTTGCAGCTGAGGCACTTGCAGGATTGGTTTCTGCTCAGCTTTGTGCTCTGCAGCTTCCTCTGGAGAAGACTCTTGGGTGATGCAAGACACCCTGGTGCCCTAGTGTTGAACATTGGTACTTTTGAGGCTGGGCTCTGCTCCCAACTTTCTCTTGTGGTGGATTCTAAAATAATAGATGGCCTACAGGTCTGGGAAGCTCCTGGTTAGCATTTGGTGCTGACATGGTGACTCAATATGGATTGTCCTTGTCTGTACTGGGAACTGTGCATCCCAGCAAGAGCTAAGGCTCCCTCCTCCCTCCAGATCACACAGGAATAGAAATTCTCTAGCCTACCCTCCTGCTCTTCCATTCTTCTGGCTGCAGCTTGATCTTTTCCCTTTGAAACCCTGATGGCTTTTCCAGTGGCTTTAATAAGAGGAGAATCTTTGTTTGCCAGGCTCTGTGTTAGACAACAGCCATTAGAACAGGAGCCTTTTGTGTGTCCTGCTCCTCATCTTTCTGGGGATCTTTGAAGGTTTGAATTGTTATGAGTCTAAAATAGGACAGTCAGGCTGAAGAATGGTTTTTCTTCTAGCTATTCTTGTCCTGATGTGCCTTGATATTAAAGTGCAGGAAGAGTTTCTGTCACCCTGATGGTGAAGCAGCTGCTGCAGCCCATGGACTGGTCTGTGCTGCTGTGGGGTGAAGAAGGGGCAAGGCAGAGGTGCTGAGCTGGTCAGGCTCTGGTGGGAGTCATGTAGTAGGGTATCACCAGTGATGGGGACATGGCCAAAGTGTCTGTGGTCAAAAGCCATGACAAACTGGCTGTGTACTGCAGAGCTTGCAGAGTTGGAGGGAGGAGGAGGTGGCAGCAGGACCCCCAGGGACAAGTTTGTGGAGTTTATTCTCTGGGGTGCAGCTTCTTCTTGTAGAAACCACACATTCTGCTAAGGGAAGCAGACCTGCTCCCTTTCCAGCTTCCTTTCCTTCTTCTTCTCATTTCCTTTTCTCCTTCTCTTCTCTTCTCTTCTCTTCTCTTCTCTTCTCTTCTCTTCTCTT